>JAECUM010094086.1:0-53372 GCA_016617855.1 Megalonaias nervosa | reverse complement strand
CAGGAAAGAATTCCCTAATCTTAATGAAGATGACATTATTACAATTACTAATAATATACGTAAATGCCGAGACGAGCACGATGAAAAACTTGCAAAAGATCTTGGTAGAAAGATAATTGGTAAATTTACTCAAGGAGGAGCATATGATCATAAAAGACACTGTACAAGATTGATTATGGACGATGCTGAACTCGATTTTATAATAGCTGATACAACGGAAAAAAACACGTTTATAAATCGGAGTAATGCTTATTTGTCAGACGGAACCAAACTAGGTACAATTGTGAGCTATCTTGATGGTGACTCACCGCAATTTACTCATTTAAGATCATCGATGTTGGCATATGTTTCTATAAATCTACTGTCTATGATAAATAGATTTCCTCGTGATGCTGTCAGAGTAGCAACGGATTCATTTTATATAAATAAAAAATATACAGATTTATTAAAACCGCTACTTGGTAATGGTGAATGGGGATCATGGAGAATAAAACAAGAAAATATACTTAGCTATTCTGAATCTGCCGACGTTGAAATTAGGGAAATATATCACAAAAATAATAATAAAATATCAAAATCATCAGCACCATCTGTATATGATCCTGTGGCTAGACATAAAGCTGTTTATCTTAACGGATGCGGTGGTTCGGGTAAAACAACTCGTGTGATTAAATTATTCATGAATAATAATTCAGATATAATTGTTTTGACACCGACACATAAACTCGCCAGAGAGATAAAAGAGCGAGGAGTAAAATCGTGTACTTATCATAGTTTCTTTAGATGGTGTGGAGACACATGGACTCCCGAACGAATGGGTGAGAAATATATACCTAAGTATATTATATGGGATGAGATATGCACGGTGTCGTTAGAAATATTAAAAACATTTCTTGAATGGCTATTGACGAAGAATACTGCTATAATAATGTGCGGTGATCATGGTCAACCACCACCTTTTATTGGACAGTCTCCACATGAATGGCTGAAGAATAACGTAGATTATTACGAGGAAATAAATGACGACCATAGAGCTATTGATGAACCGCTGAAGGAATTGAAAAGATTAATCAGACTTCAGCCAGACAGAGTACAATGTGAAATAATGCGAGGAGTAATTCCAGAGACTTCTATGAATGATTTTCTAAATTTCTGGAATCCCGCTGATTTAATAGTTGCAAGTAGAAAGATAGTTCGTGATGAACTACAGGATAAATTATTTTATGTTACATAAAGAAAAGTTTTCAGATCTACCTGTACCTTTGTGTTATCGCCCAGCAGATACTCGTCAACAGAATATTGATGTTGAAATTCCTGGTGGTGGAATACAGAATCTTGTCTTGAATGATATTATTTTAGTCGATATTAATGTCGTTGAGAATGCGCTGAATATGAATAAATCACCGTGGACGTTAGGATACGCTATAACGATTCACTCGTCACAGGGGTTAACTATTTCTGATACAAATATTTGGATTATAGATGATCGGATCGAATGGTCGAATTTAGTTTATCTCGCAGTTTCTAGAGTCAGACGAATATCTCAACTACATAGGGTTATTATGAATTTTACAGAAAATAATGATCAAACTATTAATAATGACGTAATAAGAAAAAAACTATCTGGTTATAAGCAGTGTGACAAAAAAATAAGCGTGACTTTGATATTGATGTTGAATTTATTATAAAACTAAAAGCACAACAGAATAATAATTGTGCAAGTTGTAACTGTAATATGTTATGGCAATATTCGAATAATAATCCAAGACAATTTACTGTAGACAGAATTAATAGTAATCTTGGTCATACACGTGATAATGTGATGCTGACCTGTCTTGAATGTAATCGACGTAGAGGTTCTGGTTATGTAATTGCATGTGGTGGTAATTGTGTGTCTTTAGGAATTACCTGTAATTGTTCACGCACAAATCCACGTTGAGGGGCTCTCGAATCTAGTCTGTAGATTGGAGGTCTACCAGTGGATCTTACCACACTAGAAATTGTATGTGTAGTCACACTCCATATAGGATCAGTTGCTCTTTTTTTACCACCTTCAAGTTCGCCAGGTTCGTATAAATATCTTACAGTTACATTACCTAATACTGGTTGAGGTTGATGTCTGTCATTGCTACGGGGTATATATTTTTTTGTGATCGCAATAGAAGGTTTCATGGAAGTTGAACGAGTAATTTCGTTATTTAATGCAGCTATCACACTTGGTAACCTCGCAACCCATTCACGAGATCTCTCACCGGATTTAAAGTCAGTAGATATTTCTTTTGCGTATTGGTATCCAAATAACCGCTCAGCAAGTGTTCGATTAAATCGTTCAACAATTGCCTGATCACGATGAATTTCAGTATGTCCTCGTCTGATTTTAACGTTATGTTTTTTCATCAACGATAATACTGTACCAAGAAATTCTTTGCCAGGATCAACCTGTAATAACTGTGGCCATCGCAAAGGTCCTCGCTGATAAATTCGTTCAAACGCAGATGCAACTTCAAACGCTGTCTTTGTTGATAATGGTTCAGCTTCTTTATATCTACTTGCAACGTCAACAACAGTTAATGCGTATTTGTATGTGCGTGATTGACGTTTACCAATTTTAATAGTATCGTGTGGTAAAAACAAAATATCTGCTTGATGAACCTCATTAGGGACGCTGACATCAAAATGTGAATATTGAATATTTTTAGGTGGTGGTAGATAAATTTGCCATATTGCCTGTCGTGCTAACCACGCTGCAGCAATAGAACGTGAAACTTTTGCTGCTTCAGCAAGTTTACTAATAGCTGATCTGCCTCTCCAATATCCTCTTGGGCTATAATAAATGGATTCCATTATAATAGTTATATAATTAATTACCAGCCCCTAACATTATTTTACCTTTCATGGCAGATTTTACTAGAAAACTAGCTAATTTATCTCTGACAGATTTATTAGGTATAGAATTTAATGCATGAATCAATTTTACATCTGCGAGATGCCTTTGTTGTAAATCTTTACTTTTATACGCAACGTCATGAACATGACAAGCTTGATCAATCTTATTTATTGGATACTCTCCTGGTCTTGGTTCATCTTGATCATCAAGTCGGATATCAAGTCGAGTTCCAGGACCGCAATAATTATATCCTGGTAAGTGTTTTTCCCCCGGATATTTAGCCCACGGAGTTCCTGGTAATTTTCCTAATAAAGCGGCTATATCTCCACCTGTCTTTGTTTTAACAAATTTGTATTTCTTGGTACCACATTTTACACATTTGCCCCTCAGAGCACGTCGTTTATTTTTTGTTGTTATTGTAGTTAATTCAGCAGTGGGTGTAGGAATTTTACACCGAACACAATATAGACTCATATTATTTATTATATGGATATAATTGACTTTTCGGCGACACGAAAACAGGAGCCAGTGAAACATTATCCAGCATTACCAAATTCGATAAGGATGATTATAATAGGTCCATCTGGATCAGGTAAAACACAACTATTATTAAATTTAATAATGAGATGGTTGAGATGGGACAAGCTGTATTTAGTAGCACCATCCGTAGATGATCAACACTGTTACGAAGTACTTAAAGATTTTAATGAAAATGCAAAATTGCTGAATGAAAACGGTAATGATGTGGTTGATTTTATTACCGATATTGATGAGGCTCCATCTGTAGATGACCTAGATGGATTTATTAATAATTTAGTGGTGTACGATGATGTTATGTTGGACAGACAAACAAATCCAGCTAGAATATTTTCTCGAGGTAGACATAAAAACACGGACGTGATTTATGTTACACAACGATATACACAAATACCTAAAGTGATCAGAGACAACTGCAATATTTTAGTAATGTTTAATGGAGTAGATAATTATACTTTACAGAATATTTATTATACTTGGTGTTCAGGGAATATGGACATGATGAAGTTCAGAAACTTTTTTGCTCAAGCACAAGCCGTTCCGTTCGGATTTATTACAATAAATCTACATGACCCAAGATCCAGATATCGTATAGGTCTAGATAAAATCTTTGGTTAATTACAGCAGCAGGCAGGGTGACTGACAAAAATTGAGCGACCCGGCGAGTAAACTAAACGCACTATAACATAAAAAACAAAAAATCAAAAATAAAATAACAAAAATGAGCTAACCCAAACGATTTATTATTCGTTTTTCAAACTATACGGTAATAATAAAAGTTAGGAGGTTTGGGTTAGCGTTATTGACCTTATTTTGTCAGCCTCTGTAGGAACCTTATGTTTTAGACAAATGACGATTCAGACAAGTGGTCTGTTCACCCTGCCTGCTGCTGTTTATCCAAAACAAAATTTATGGAAATATCTGTAAATTTTACATAAAGGAAACAAGTAGAAATATTACTGATCCTTTGGCCAGTACCAGTTTGCTATACCAATAGCTTCACGGTAAATCGCTTTGCAGTGATTAGTAGACTATTTGTTTAATAAAGAAATTTATAACGTCTAATAATCGTATAGATGGGGATTTTTATAATGCTTTGAGCTACACAAACTAAATAATCCATTAGAAAGAAGAAGAAGAGGACGATGATGATGATGATGATGATGATGATGATGATGATGAGTTGCAACAGTAATAATCTCAGAATTTAAAGACTGGGAAACAGGAGCTTTAGATTCGTGTGTTCATAGGTGATTTATTAGGCGCTTATTCTTAGAGGTTCTTTGACTTTGGTGGGAAACAAAACCTTTCCAAAGCTATGGTCGATTTAGGACCAAATATGCATGGTACTGTTAAAATTTATTCCTATGTTTGTTTTTGTTTTGTTTGTTTTTCCAAGGATATCTTTGAGAATTTTTAAGCAGGATAAACAGTAAGAATCGAATAAATCGAACCATTTTACTCAACTGTTATGACTCTATGGTCTTGAACTAAGTAACAGAAAAGAGAGAAAACCAACAAGTTTTATAAAATTCAACAAATAATTTATTTCCCAAGAATGAAGAATGTGAAAGTTTAAAAAAAAAACATACAGTTTTGTGAATAAAATCGCAAATAATCCTAAAAGTTCTATCACAAGTCTAAAAGTAGAGAGTATTCCAAATGAATCCAGTTTTTAATGTGTTGATATGCCAGTAGTCTCGGACGTGCCAGTGTTCCAACAGTTTTGATGTATGATAATGATATAATCCAAAATCTCCTTGAATGAGCTCACCATAATCCCAAAGTGGTGATTTAGTCCGAAAAGTCAAAGAGCACTTTGTATTTCCAATGAATAATTCAAATAAATAAGTCCTCTCATACATTAAATGAAACACAACTTAAATTGATTTCTCTAAGACTCGCGTTAAGATAAGAATGAGTAATTCTGAAGTAAGCAGCATTTATTTAAAACGCTGACACAATAACAGAACTAGGATAAGAGTAGTTTTCCCATCAAATTCCTAAACAACCTACTTATAGAAAAGTCTTAATTTCTACATAAAGCTAGACCTTGAACTCAGCATTATAATCGACCCCTTAGTGCATCATGGTGCTATTTGCACTTTGGTCAATTTTGACATTTTATGATACAACACTTCAAAATGGTCATATCTTTCTGTTCAAAAAATGTACACTATATTGCACCAATATCTTATCAAATATTAAAATCATCAAAGCCATATCTGCATAAAGTATGAAAACTCTGTGCACAAAGGTGCTATGTGCATTATTTGCATGCATCTAGGTTCTATTTGGCAAATATCACCTTGACGCATTTAACGACTGTGCCTATTTCTACAACATAGTTCTATAGTGGTTTTGTTCACATAGCCCCCTCAGTAAGGTAAACTGACCAGTGTGATTTCAAATTACACGTTAATGATGAGGTAAAAGCCTGGCTTATCAGCAGTGCGCTAATTCGTTGTAAACTTTTTGTTGCTTTATCAGCAAATTCATTAATTATTTGTAAACTTCTTTTGCATTTTCACAGTGGTTTTACGAACTAAATGGTTGACTTACAGAATATGTGTCAGATAATATTTTGGATATTTTAAAGGTCAGTATTAATGCATACCATTCATTTGTATTTTGCTGAATATAGTAACTCCTTTCTATTATATATCATTACTAATATACCCCAACTGTGTGTTCAAATGATTTCTTTCTAAATACAACCAGTTTGAAATAAAACAATAGTACATTATCAGATTAATGCATTTCTGATGAATAGAATGATCAACTTGTATTTGCTATGTAATGACCAAAATATTAACCTAATGTTACAATGTTTGACGTTACATGCAGGTACAAGACGCAGAGTTGACTTTCTGGTCAGACAGTTCAATTAATATTGTCATTAATGAAATGGATACTCAAATGGAAAATGCAAATGAAAAAGCACGACCTAACAGTGGTTCTAAGAATATCATAGATAATGAGTGAGATAGCGAGGATGAACCCTTGGCCGTGTTTTAGACAAGGAAATGGGGGATTCTTGAAAGAAGACCAGTATGATGATACGGATGATACAAATAACGATAAGGATTACCAGCCTTCAAATGATGATCTTAATTCATCTAATTCAAACAGGTCAGGGTCCTTAAACAGTGAATTAAAGACTGACCAAAAATAAGCATGGAAGAAAAGAGACAGGAAAATCAATCAAGAAAAGAAAAAAAACCTGTTAAAATCCAATCATACACATTTACCTTCACGAGATCTGAAAGATAAAATTAAAGGCAGATCATTAAAGGCAATACAAACTCGAACTTAACAAAAGAGAGACACTACTCTTATGAAAATCGCTAAGCTGAAGACCAAAAGATTTCACGAGTTAAAACAAATTATCAGAAACTAACATATTATTTGACTTGATAACTTGCTTGCTTGCAGTGGAAGCATGTTTCTGTTACTGCTGATGGGGATTGCTTCACTGCAGCACTTAAACTTCAAATGCGGGAAGATTTATCGATTGAAAAGTTTCGCAAACACACAGCTTAGCTCATGACAAAACATACAACATTATATCACTTTTTTTACAGGATATTGGATCTTCTTAGGACAGGACAATGTAGTTTGCTCGTGAAGTTGAATCAGTCAAGGGATAGGGACAATCGAACACATGTATTGCTGACAGTATGGCATTAGCTGCAAGACATTAACTGAAAAGCTAGATAAAGATATTCTCAAGTGAGATTTCTAATCATGTTTATGACATAAAGCCAGACCTGACACACTTTTACCAAACGTCGTATATGTATTTATCATGTCTTGAGATTAAAGGTGAAAAGCATCATGACGGCGTGGACAGCAGTACAGAAAGAGGAAACACTACTGGCAAAGGAAATACTACTAACACTTTGCAAAAACCAGCTAAAGCAAGGCTGGATGGTTGGCATGGTGATGCAACACCACATAAAGAGTCACCATATGTAAGCCCAAAAACTAATGAATCTTTTCGAAAGAGAAAAGTCACACCATGGCTATGGAAAATAAATATTCGGAAAAAAAACCCTCCAGAAAATGACTTCAGGTTCATGAAATATGCATACTTTATTGGCGCAACTATGCCGGGTTTTCAAAGACGTTTCATGCCAGCACGAAGGCCATCACCAGAAATACACGAATAGAAAATTGTCTAGATAAAGGTAGAGGAAACATCCCCAGGAACTATTATTCTTAACGAAACATTTGATGAAAATGCCTTCATGAAAATTAAAGTTTTTAAAGTATACGGTCAAGGAATCAACTGCCAAACGTACATGTACAAAGTGAATTGTAAGCACGCTACACCGAGAAAATACCAATATCGAACAATAAGAAAACATATCTAATATCCTTTTGCCATTGAGTTCATTCCTGAGGAATTTCATCCATATTGCGAATGAATACTAACATCAAAGCATCTTCCAATGGCAGGTGTATCAGAACGTGAATATGAAACTGACGATAAATAAGTGATCTGTGACTGAAGTGCATCAATGGCTTTTAAAGGAAGTAATTGTAAAGATAGTTACTCTTGTAAATAACTGTTTTAGAAGTGTATGGTAAGTAATGTAAACTATACAATGTCATGTTATCCTGAGTACACACAGTAACATTCTTTTTAACTTTATTATTGTGACCGCTCCGGTGGCCTGGTGGTTAGAGCGTCCGCCTCGGATGCGGGAGGTCGCGGGTTCGAACACTGGCCGAGTCATACCAAAGACATAAAAATGGTACTAACAGAAGAGGTTAGTGTTAGGACTGGTCGGCCTGGTGTCAGGATAATGTTACTGGGTGGGACATCATGCTACATGTCTGCGGCATGATGCCCCAGTGCTAGACATCACTATAACCTGCCACACTGCAGACATCATAGCGATATGACTGAAATTTTTTTAAAGCTACGTTAAAAATCCAAACCACATACACACACATACACACGCGCGAGCGTGTCCACCTCGGATGCGGAGGTCGTGGGTTCGAACACCGACCGAGTCATACCAAAGACATAAAAATGGTACTAACAGAAGAGGTTAGTGTTAGGACTGGTCGGGCTGGTGTCAGGATAAGGTGACTGGGTGGGACATGATGCTGCATGTCTGCGGCATGATACCCTAGTGCAAGACATCACAGCGAACTAGCACACTGCAGACATCGTAGCGATATGATTGAAAAATTATTCAAGTTACATTAAAAATCACACACACACACACACACACACACACACACACACACACACTTTATTACTGTATTCATCTTTATAAGAAACAGTAGTTTAAACTTAAGCTTAGAAGTTGTTTGAAGGTTGGATATTAAATCATGTACAAAACTAATAATTCAGCAATATTACATATCAAACCTTCATAGTCGATGAATTATTGTATTGCAAAAGGGTCTATTTGACAATAACATACTTTTTAAAGCAAGATGTCTGTAAGCATCAAGGTGCCATATGCCAAACAGACGTTGACACTCACAAGGTTTCAAATATCGTGTGTGTATGAATCAAGGTGTTATTTGACAAAAGGGACATAACTTCTAAATGTATGAGAGTCTCAGTATCAGTATAGCAACATATCTTTTTTTTCACTGATGTAAGCTACAAAATGCATACATAGTTGCTACATACATCACTTACAGAAAGAGTGTAAATCTTTAAACACCTTTTTCTAAAAAAATCTAAAAACTGCAGATAGCACCTTGTTGCACTAAGGGGTCACTTTAAGCATGTTTACCTCCAAGTAATACTGATCTTAAAATATAATCTCAACTCAATGACAAGTATTGGCTATGTAATATGCTGTTTACCCACACCCCACCCAACTTAATAATGCTTTAGTCACGTAGGCCCAACTCCTATCCTAAATTATGGATAAAGGTCAACCACACAATACAAATTAAATATACATAACATTTAAGCAAGGACAAAAGCGAACACCATACAAATTAAATATAAATAACACTAATTGGTATGTTATAATGGATACGTCTGCCTTAAGGAGTAACGTATCATACCTGGGCAAGGTCTGTTTGTACCTTTTTGATTTATGCAGGACAATCATAGCACCAGAGCACTTACCTTGACCAAAGTTTGTGTTTTGGCTTGCACTTGGAATATGAAAGAGAGCTTTTACCTTTTGGGGTCAAAAGGTCAAATGTCAATGTTACACATGCTATTCACATAACGCCCTGCAGTTCTAGACCACTTTCCTTGACCAACCAGTGTGTGTGTGTGTGTGTGTGTGTGTGTGTGTGTGTGTGTGTGTTTTGAGCATTAAAGAAACCATGTGAAGTGAGAATCAAAAGGTCGAATGTTAAGGTCAAGTTGACACAACCCACTGAACATATTTTCTACAAAGTAATTTTTGAATTTTAACCACATGGCTGAACCAGATTTGTGGATAGCTTGCTGAGATGGCAAGAAGTAAGCTATACATGGTGGTGTCGAAAACTCAAAGTTCAAGGTCATAGCAAATAGAAGAAGTGAAAATCTTTTACATCGTGATATCGTTTTCTACACTACCTTCTCAAGCCTTTCAACAAATTTCATTGAGATTTGCACTTTGCGTCTGAAAATGCACATATTGCACTCCTCGTCAAGGGTCATGACAATCTGAAACAACAGTCGATATGGTCCGGATTCAGGCACACTTTCGACATATGATGTGCCATGAAATTCGGGAAACTCTGTGTACAAAGGCTTTTAACACCAGCGGGTGCATTATGTAGAGCTGCACATTATTATTATTGTTGTTGTTGTTGTTGTTGTTGTTATTAATATTATTATTATTATTATCATTATTATTATTATTATTATTATTATTATTGGTAAGATATGAAGACGGGTGGGGGATTGACACATGTCTGGTGATAGGGTTAAAAAAAAGTATATAACTCTATTAAAGTATCCTTTTCAGAGATTTTTTGTACATTGTTATTGAGCATAAAATACCAAAATCAGCCATTTTTATGCATGCTTTGCTGTCCATTTGTGCATAGCAAAGGCAAAATCCCACTGGCGCTCCAGACTCGGCGAGGCGAGCTCAACTATACCTGAAACGTGACGAACAACCTGCGAAGTGACGAATTACATTCCTGCATTGACTCACCTGTAAATCCGTGTGCCACTGCGCATGCGCTAAATGCTAAAATTGAATGGCGAGTATGTTTACAGGTCGAGAACCCGTTTTCATATGTAGGGAAACGATGTAAAAATCGACAAAAATCTATAAGTTTTCTAATTTCAAAAGGTGTACGTCCACACAGATAGCTACTTTTGCAACAGGTAAGTTGGCTCTACTTTTTGATCCCAGATGAACAGGTGTGGTACACCTGGGTTTCTTTTAAAAGCGTAAAACTTCGGCCATTTTCTTTTGACATTCTCCGGAAATGCGCTTCAAAATAGTTATTTTGTAGAAGTTTGCAGAAGTATAAGCTTGAGCGAAACTGTGTATCTATTAACAGAAATGATTCCGGTTTCAGTTCCTACGTTTATACAATACAATTGTTCAAATACAGCACTTGTCCACAACCTATAAAAAAAAAAAAAAAAAACCCATCTGATACAAAGATTGTCTCCCTTAGCATTGAGTCATTGGTACTCCAGTAACAGAATTTGTTGACTTGGGTATCGAGGAAAGTATGACAGTCGGCGTAATAAAAATGTAAATAAAACAAGAAAGATGACACTTCCATGCATCCTGTGCATTCAGTCTTTTCCATGGGATATTTCAGACTAGATGTGAATAACATTGCACTGTTGAGATCTGATGCCTCAAGTTTTAATATTCAAATCCCGGCCGAGTCATACAAAGACTTATAAAAAATTGGTACTAACAGCTGCCTCGCTTGGCGCTCAGCATTAAGAGGTAGTGTTAAGACTGGTGTCTGGATAAAGTGACTGGGTGTGACATGATGCTACATGTCTGTGTCATGATACCCTAGTGCTAGATATCACTATAAACTGCCAAACTGCAGACATGCGATATGAATGAAAATTTTTTAAAGCTACTTTAAATCTGTATCACACACAAACACACCTTTAAAAGCAACAAAGCAAATCGCCATTTGTCACACATAAAACTGTAATATGACTAATATTTGAGCCCACATTAGTTGGAAAGGTTGATTTTAAGCAGAGTCGTTGTCCAGGTCTCGAATTTAATGCTAGTATTGATAATAGATGGCACATGATAAGCACACAAACTTCTGCCAATTTTACGTGGAAGATCGATATCCTTAGAAGTTGCTCCTGCATACAGCTATAAAAGATTGTCATTTTCAACAAGGCACACGAAGGCAAAATCAACTCGCATGTTGGTGGCGGAGTGGAGTGGAGTGGTCTAAAGTGCTTACATCCACAGAGCACTGACAACTCACCTCTGTTCGTGTGTCTTCAAATCTCAGGCTTTGCCAGTGTGGGTATGTGAGAAAGCCTGCAAGTAGCTTTCCATGGGTCAGCGTTGCTTCCAGGCTCTTCCTCCACCAGTTATACTGGCCACCATGTATAGCCTATCGTATGCTGAAAAATGGTATTAGACCCACAAAACAAACAAACAACTTATAAGTTATAAGAATAAATGCTGACAGAAAGCTGTGTTTGCATTCTTTTTATCAGAGTATGTTTTGTGACAGAATCCTGAGATTCAAAAAATTTATTTCAACTTCCAAATACCATGTACTGTCAGTAGTAAATCTGTCAGCATGTTACAAATATTGGCAGTGGAATATATGATTTGTGATTTTTCAGTGGTAAACAGTGAATCATTGGTAAACTCCTTTAAGTACATTTTGCAAAATTGGGTATAGGCTGATATATAAACCCCTCACCCGTGATGATATTGATTGGAGGTTTAGGGGCTGATATTGCCTATTCATTAAAACGTGCAAAAATCTGCAGAAAATTTTGGCTCCACACATTGGTGTACATTTATACACTTACCTGTATTTCTCACAGCTATGGAGCTACTATCAGCTGAAGGGTTCATTTGGTGGTATGTACATTATATTCTGGAGCAGATCCTATATCTGGTGACTTGTAAATCCACATGAAATAGCACAATCCTCTGTCCTGTAGCCATTTTGAATTTCAAACTAGATATGTCTGCTACCAATTACCTGTATGTGTCTAAATCGTACGCAGGTTTGTTCCGGAAAGATTTGCATGCTGTAAAATTGCACATTTGAATGAACAGGTGACATCAGACCCACATATCATCCATTAGTATCAACACATGTTTGTGGGGGTTGATTTATTGGACTAGGGCACAATCAATTCAGCATATTTTTGCCAAACCATTTCATTTACAAACGTAGAAACACTGTCTTTGTTTAACAGGGTCCATATTTGTTGTGATTAAGCCTAAATAGCTGTCCCATTACAAGGTTTATTAAATATTTTTTCCACCAGTTGTTCACTGGTCTCATTTGTATTTTCACTTCTCCCAAAATTTCATTCTCTTCACTAGGTGTAGCAAGATGTATACATGTATATTTTAATCAGTATTAAAAACAAAAGAAAAAAGTACAACATAATTATTTCTTCAAAGGGCTTGGTATTTTAGTTTTTTTTTTACTGTCTCGTTAGCTTATATACACTGTTTGGTGCTTCAGTATCATAGCATGAATGCTTCCATCAGTCAGAATGGAAAGTAATTGAATTCAGACTTTCTCTAACTTTCTCTCAAAACTCAATCAATTGACAGAACAAAGTCTCTTGCTCTCAGTCAGTTCTTATAATTTGCACCAGGTTCAAGGCTGTTCTTCTTCTGGGGTGCAAGTATTAACTTTCGTATTAAAATTTGGTTTTCCATATTGGGTAAGGGGTAATATAAGTCCTGTAAAATAAGACGTCTACCCTGACATTTATGTTGCTTGAGTCAGCATCTTACTTCAAAAATAAATGGCATTGTGTAGCATGTACAAACTGATTCAATGACAGTAATGAGTCTTTAATTTAATTCTCATTTAACTTTCAAATCTCCATTCCTTGTGGAGTATCAGTGACTTAGACTTCAGGGATCTTCTGCACATGCTGGCTTGTGTCATACATAATGTGGCTATACGAAGTCAGAAATGGCATTGTGTAGCATGTATGATTTTTTGCACATGCTGGCTTGTGTCATACATAATGTGGCCATACAAGGTCAGAAATGGCATTGTGTAGCATGTGCAATTTTCTGTACATGGTGGCTTGTGTCATACATAATGTGGCTATACGAAGTCAGAAATGGCATTGTGTAGCATGTATGATTTTTTGCACATGCTGGCTTGTGTCATACATAATGTGGCCATACAAGTCAGAAATGGCATTGTGTAGCATGTATGATTTTCTGCACATGCTGGCTTGTGTCATACATAATGTGGCCATACAAGGTCAGAAATGGCATTGTGTAGCATGTGCAATTTTCTGTACATGGTGGTTTGTGTCATACATAATGTGGCCATATGAGGTCAGAAATGGTATTGTGTAGCGTGTACGATTTTCTGCACATGCTGGCTTGTGTCATACATAATGTGGCCATATGAGGTCAGAAATGGTGTCATGTAGCATGTAAGATTTTCTGCACATGCTGGCTTGTGTCATACATAATGTGGCCATTGGAGGTCAGAAATGGCATTGTGTAGCATGTGCGATTTTCTGCACATGGTGATTTGTGTCATACATAATGTGGCCATATGAGGTCAGAAATGGCATTGTGTAGCATGTATGATTTTCTGCACATGTGGCTGGTGTCATACATAATGTGGCCATACAAGGTCAGAAATGGCATTGTGTAGCATGTGCGATTTTCTGCACATGGTGATTTGTGTCATACATAATGTGGCCATATGAGGTCAGAAATGGTGTTGTGTAGCGTGTACGATTTTCTGCACATGCTGGATTGTGTCATACATAATGTGGACATGCAAGGTCAGAAACCATGTGACTTGATTGGATTAATTCTGAACTTTTTTTGTTCCATTGAAAAATACACTGCCTGAATTTCCAGCCTGTGCCAGTTTGGAAGATTGTTTGCAATAACTGCAAAACATCCTTCATTCAGTGTCAGCGAGTTTAAGCCATGAATAATTATCAACTCATTATGGCTGAAAATTTAATTGTCTCTTGTGATGTGTTTGACATTTTTGCTGCGACTGAGTCTTGCTTATATGTCTTTGGAGGAATAATTAGCTCAGACTTAGCGGAAGCCTTACATTGTCTCTCTCCATTTTCACATAAAAAACTTGTCTGAATCTTCCTTATGAATTTGCAAAAAATAGTAAACTCATTGTATCCAGATAAAAGAGATCACCTCATTAGTCAACAGTTTCTTTGCAAGTGATCATAACATACATTTGGTCATTTAAATGTAAACACAGACTGCTTCTTTAGCGTAATTGTTTTGCTTTAAATTTGATACTGCACACATGAAATCAATCATCTCTTTAAGGGCCCCCTCCCAAATATGTGCATTTCCTGTTTGCACTGGTTTTAAAATTAATGTAGGATTTCTGTTTGTTTAAATAAGTATCACATATGATGATTAGTATATATAATGTACTAAGTGATTCAAGTACTGGGCAAAACTAGCTTAATTAGTTGGACAAATCAGTTTCAGAATTTTTATTATTATTATTATTATTATTATTATTATTATTCTTTTTTTGAAAATTTCTGTAAAACCCTGGGGGAGAAAAAGTGTTAGGGTGAGGAATGAAAAACAAGGACTGTCAGCCAACCGGAAACACGCATATTTTTTTTTGTGCCTAATCAGTTAAATTAATAAGGGTTCATTACTGTTGAATTAGTTCATAAAGGAATATATACTTAATGCTGATAAATCGCCTTTCATTGATTTCATTGCACTGATGTGGTGGATTGAAATTAAAGGTTGATCTACTACTGAGTATCTGTTGAGAAATGCAACATAAAAGGCGTTTAAAGCACTGCTAATTATTCATGTTGAAATTGTTTGTTTGAAGTGTTTGATTGCTTCACCCAATATGCGGTCTAGCAGTAATAGAACTCATGCACATGTGACAGTTATCAGTGACTACTGACTGTAGTATCACAGGATGTGAATGAATAAATGGAGGTAGATTCAAGAGGTATAAATCAGAATATGTCCAGAGGGCATGAAAGCCAGGTAAAGGTAGATAAAGTGATAGCCAGGTAAAGGTAGATAAAGTGATAGCCAGGTAAAGGTAGATAAGATGATTTAAATATGAGAATTAGCACTTGCCTGACTTGTCTTAAAATAGGAAAAAAATCATTTGTCCAAGACTAGCACCTTGAACATTTTACTTTATTTGACTTTGGAAATATATAGCCCCATATGTTGGGCTATGGGATTTGATCAGCCCAGCATTACCTGTCATTTTGTCCAGATACAGAGAGAAAGTAAAGTTGATTTTGCTATTTGGATCAAATCCTCACTCATGTTGTCTTTTCAGTGTTTTGTATTTGTCATATCTAAAAAACAACACAAAGGATAAAAAGAACCATATGTGCTTTATTGCTCTGACCAATTATAATGCTAAGCCTTTATTCAAAAGTAACATCCATGTTTTTTTTTTAAATTTCCGTCTGTCCCAGATAGAATTATTTCAGTTATTAATGGCAGTTAACGCATTTTCAGGGAAAAAAAATCCCTTAAAACCAAAACAGATAAATGAATAAATAAATTAATGCTTCTTTCTGTTTTTTTTTCTTCTTTATAATGATTAGTATAATAGTTGTGCTCTGTATGAATATTAATATTATGGTGCAGTTGAAAATCACTTTACTGACGAATCCCTTGCCTCACTGGAATGAAACTATGTAAGTAAAAACATTTTCATTTTCATCACAATCTTGCAAGATAAAAATAGCATTTCTCTTGAACTGCATACACTTTGGTGCCTGTCTCATATTTGTTGATTGGAAGAATGTATGCATGAAGATGCCAACCCCCATTATACATATAGCAATAAAAGAATGCGGTTAAAGATTGCTGTTTGGTACCAGTGACATCGCGCACAAAATTTCCCAATTTAGCCATGGGTAAAGTACTGTGTAATAAAGCCTTTTTTAAAAATCAACTTTAAGATGCAATGAATCACAGTATATTGTGAAAAATGAAAGATTTTCAACTCAAGAGGTATACAGGTTGTGTATTATCTAAATTTCATCTTCAAGGATTTTAATTGACGCTTTCATTTGCTTTATTTCCTAAACCGCTTGATGGATTCTCTCCAGATTTGAAAAATGAAAGATTTACAACCCCACAAGGTCATATAATATTTGTTGTGTGTTGTCTAAATTTCATCTTCAAGGATTGTGGGTGAAGTTTTTATTGGCTTTATTTCCTACAATGCATGATTGATTTTCTTCACACTTGGGATGGATGCTTGTTCAACCCTTTGATCTTTGGGTCAAGGTCACACATTTTAGAGCTGATATTTTGGTTGGTTTATGCTATTTTATTTAGGAAAATCCATTTGTCCATAGCACCCAACCCACCTCTAGTCAAGAACTACAGGAGATGTGAGTGCTGGTTTTATTTCAGTGTCAAACCCTGTGTCATGTTGGAGGTATAGTTGGTGGAGTTAATAATTCTTGCTCTTGTAGATGAACTAATTTACTTCACAGTTTTGGTACTCTTTAGCAAAATAGTCCATTATGAGTGTCACATATATCTATATGTTAGATAGTGTTTAAGAGGAAAAAAAACGTCTGTTTGGACTTTTCACTGGAAATAGAAAGTGCTCATTGGACTATTACATGATTCTGGAACTATTGTGAATTTATATGAAGGAGTTCTGGACAACACCATTTGACAACATCACAATTCATGGCAGACCAGTACATTTCCAGATTTGAAATTTATACGGAACATTTCATTTCTTTTGGACTTTAATAGAACTTTTTCAGGATTATTTTGGATTCACATTACAATACTCTAAGTTCTTCTCCCATTTTCATTTATAATTTTGATAATAAATTATTTGTAAAGTTTTACAAAACTTGTTGGTTTTGCTTCTTTCTATTACTTAGTTGATGAATAGTCATAACCAATTTTTGTGATCTTAGAAACTAGTTATGCTATGCAACTAACATTTATCTATAAATGATTTAAATGTAACCCCTTTTAACCATAAAAAATTCAAATCATTTTTTTGTTCATATATGCTAGCACACTAAACTTGAAATGGACATATTTTGGCTCCCGATGAAAATAGCTGCCTGATTTAATTACAATAGGCTTTCATTTGGAATAGATTTGTATGAACTGCTAAGTCACGACCTTGTTGCTTCTATTTCAGAACTCAGAAATGGCCAATTATCCACCGCCATTTTATAGTGAAAACCGCAGTCATGAAGGAAGTGAATCTGACACAGCCAGTCGCTATGAGATGCAGTCCTGGCCAGCCCACTATTCCTCGCAAGCGAGTATTACACCCAGCTACAGGAGTTATCTCTCCACATACACCCCATCACAGGCTTCATTTTTCATCTTGCCAGTTGTGATGGAGTCGCCAGATACAGAACGGAAGCCAGCTGATAATTGGGGATTTGCATTTTGTTCACTGCTTTGTAATCCTGTATTTGGAGTGTTCGCAATTTTGTTAGCAGGTAAAAATGTGCAGAGTTAGAACATTTCACCAAGACATGGGGGGGGGAGGAGCAGTAAGGAGGCAGGGTGGTTCCAGGGCATGGCAGGCAGTTTCTTGCAGTATACTCTGGGGGAAATGTATTAAAATAATATGAATATTATAAAGAAAAAACTTCTTAGAATAATGACCAATATCAAATGAAGAAAATCAGTTGATTATAAAAGAAAACCCTGCATCACACTCAGGGCAGCAGAATGCACTGGAATGACTGCAAAGTGCTGATCAAAAACACTGTACGGGGTACATGTATATAGAATTTAGGTATGGGGTACATGTATATAGAATATAGGTATGGGATACATGTATATAAAGGACAGTGAGAGGAGACCTTGTAGAGAACAGTTACTTAACCCTGCAGCTGTTTGCCATTTCATTTAACCCAAAACTCATCAGCAACATTATACACATCCTGATATTTGCTCTCATTTCACCCAAATTCTCAAGCAGAGTACATCACCATATCTACACCATCTCATTTCAATTAAAAATCTCAAACAAAATACCTTGCCATTTCTTTGCCATCTCATTTCATCCCAAACCTCAGTGTACCTTACCATACCTTCACCATCTCGTTTCAGTTAAAAATCTCAAACAAAATACCTTGCCATTTCTTTGCCATCTCATTTCATCCCAAACCTCAGTGTACCTTTACCATACCTTCACCATCTTGTTTCAGTTAAAAATCTCAAAAGTCCCTTGCCATTTCTTTGCCATCTCATTTCAACCCAAATCACAAGCAGAGTACCTCACCGGATCTTCACCATCTCATTTCACTTCAAAATCTAAAGCAAACAGTGCTGAAAGGAAAAATTTTTTAGACACAGGCCCTGGGCTGATGACTTAAATAAACTCACATGCCCTGACTGAAATTCTACAACCCTGGACTCCAATTTCCACATGTCCAACATTTCCCTTTTTCAATATTGTCATTACAACGCTGCCACAGTTCGAATATAAATTCAGTAGGGTTCAAAGGGGTTTGAAGGTAATGCAAGTGTCAGTAGTGTTCATCGCTATGCTGGTTTGCTTCACAAAGTAAAACTCCATCAACCAAGAGTTCTGACATATTTTTTTGTTGGGTTTTGCTGATTGCTAACCTGAATCAGCTTCAAAAATTAATTACACTTGAACACTATTCTAACAACTGAAATGATCATGCTTTGTATTCTATATATGCAGGAAAATCCGACTTCAAAGAAACATTGCCACTGTTCACAAACTTGTCAAAAATATAATACATATGGTTTAAACATTCTAATTCAAGGCAATAATATGTAATAACCTGTTCTTGTACATGCATCTAGCATCTCTTTGATTTAGCTGTATTGGGTTGCTCTACTTCCTGATCCTACCTATGCAAATTAACACAGTGGGCTCACCCATTGCAGCCTTCAAACACATCTCACTAGCTATTGTCAGCCAGTTAAGTAATATGTGAAATGGTGGTTTATGCCTTACCTCTCTGACTTTAATTGCTGCTATTTAAACAGCCCAAGGGATAGTTTTACATCGGCTACAGTCATGACTGTTTACCGTTTATACACGCTACTTGTAATGGACATACACTGAAAGTGGTGGGGATTTCTTTCTCTCTTTTTTTTTCTTCTGAAGATTACTGAAAATTGTGTTTTCTCAAAACACGACCATGTCAGAGGCTTTGGGAGTACAAAATTGTAATTTTAGCATGACATGCCATGCTTCAATCTGATTAAAATCAGATCTCAATTTCACATAGGAGAGTGCTGATCTGATTTAGATTGCACGATGTAATGGTGGGTGTATCAACTTCTTGAAAATACATTTCATCAGCGCGATCAAAGTTTCCTCAGGCAAATTAAAAAATGTTTTGACAAGCCTGACGGGCACCTCACTTACAATACAGGATCACCCCGATCTAAAACTAGAGGGACCCTGGTTGTCGGGCTATCAGATTTTTTTTGCACTGGCAAAGTACATTTCTTTGCCATCTCATTTCACCCAAAATCTTGAGCAAAGTACCTCACCAGATTTTTGGCAACTCATTTCACCCAAAATTGCAAGCAGAGTATCTCACCAGATCTTCACTCTCATTTCACCCAAAATTGCAAGCAAAGGATATGAATTGTTACATTATTAAATTTGACAATTGTTACTTTCCTCACAGTTATGTAATCTTTTGTTAGATTTAAACTTGAAAGGTCAGTTTCATGTTATTTTTCACCATAATTGCATGGAATTTTGCCATGTTCCAAGTATCATGCACCTAATTCCTGTCTACTTGCATCCATCTTTTGAACCAGATTCTGTCCACCTTTAGTTTGCGATTAATTTCGTTGGCTTTGTTATAAGGTCAACAATTGTGTGTTCTGAATTTTCTTTTTTTTTTCTGGTACAGCTGGTAATATTTATGCCTAGTATCACCTCTTCTAGATAATTACACATGGTCATACTCATCGAGTGTCATTGCTTGATTAAACAAAGGTAACTTGGACCAGACTTCATTGATCCAAGTAGCGACACCATGACCTTGTTTGCATTCACACAGTGTGTGAAACTAGCCAAAACATCCCACAAGCCCACAGGACCAGTAACATGGAAATGTTATTGGTTCTGTCCATAAGGCCCTCCCAAAAATATGTATTTCCTATTGCACTGGTTTTAAAATTAGGGTAGATAGGTAATTATATATATATATAATATGGTTATTAAATATAATGCACTAACTAAGCACTTCAAGTACTGGGCTAAACCAGCTCAAATCAATTTCTGAATTTTTTTAATGTTTAAATTTTTTTTATAGCCCTGGGTGAGAAAAGTGCTTCAGACAGCAAGAAAAAAACTGTGATGGTCAGCTGACCAGAAACACATTTCTTTTTCTGGCCTAACCAACTGGTTCTACATTTCATCAAACAAGACAAAATCTAGTCAATGACTCCGTGGTAAATGCGGGTAGACATGAACATTAATATGTGGCATGGTGATCAATGAAAAATGGAAAATGAAGAAAAACACACAAAAGGACGTTTATATCATATAGTCAGATTTCCTCTGATGGCGTCAAGGCTTCAAAATACTTGTTAACTTTGAGAAATGGAAGTAGCATTTGTCATCAAACATTACATAGATGCTGAAGAGTTTTTAATTGGAGTTGCAAGCATCTACTGAACACAGACTACACTAGTTTTTATTTTCTTCTTATCTCACCCAGATTCCCAAGTTGTCATCAGAACTGATACGCTTACAAAATCCATCTGGTCAGACAGATTGGCTATGATTTTTTGCCCAAGTCAGCAGTTAAATTAGCTGGCATCTGACTGGCAGCAATTCTGCATACTGCATGCACATTTGACGACTTGAATCAGCCAAGCGAGACAAAATGTCTCGGATCAGAGTTTCCCACTACAACTAATAAAATGTATTCTTTTATTACCGCTCGGGAGGGAGCCATGGTGGCTCAGTGGTTAGTGTGCCCGACTCAAGGCCGAAAGAGTGCAGATTTAATTCTATTATCAGACCAGCCTGGGTCAGCTATCATGGTGTCCTAGGGAAGGGCATGTTACTCCAGTTGCCTTAAAACTAAATGTAGCTCTAACATTTTTCAGTCATATTGCTACAATATCTGTAGTGTGGCAGTTTATAGTGATATCTGGCATTGGGCATCATGCCTCAGACATATACCAGTATGTCCCACCCAGTCATATTATCCTGTGACCAGGCCGAACACTGACTCTTTAATGCTGAGCGCCCAGCAAGTCAGCTGCTGGTACCATTTTGTGAAGGATGCCCCCACTGTGAGGATTTGGTTGTGAGAATTGGTTGGAGTGGGGTGCTCCCAATATTTTATTTAAACTATTGTAGAAGTCCCACCCAGGCTCAGTTTTGGTTGGAAGTTAAATTAGTAAAGATGGATGTACAGGTCCAAGCCCCCAGTCAGCAATACCGACGGTTAAATGATTAAATATACAAAAAGGGTGAAATTCAATGAATAATAATTTAATAACAATTCAATATTCAAATGATTCAAATTTCCCAAGTACACTCCTTCTGCTCAACCCTTTTATAGCCTATTGCATCACTTGATTCATAGTGTGAGATAAATTTCCACCTGTCCTTGTATTCTACTCATCTGTGTATTCTTCTCTCCTATCTCCCAATTCCTTCTCCTCTTCCTCCCTGGCTTTCTCCAAATTCCTTCTCCTTCTCCTCGACTTCTCTATACTCCTTCACCTCCTCCTCGACTTCTCTATGCTCCTTCTCCTCCTTCTCCACTTTCTCCTCCAGACTACTTTCCTCCTCCTCTCCACTGACTAGACTTTTGTTGACTCCGACTGCTCTGCCAGTCTCACTTCCGTCTCCACCTCTTGAAGACTCGGGACTCTGCCACAGCTTGGACCAGTGACCTCCCACATCTGAGGCAGATGCTCTAACCACTTAGGCCACAGGAGTGGTCTTACAAGTGCTGAAAACATCAGTAAAGTGCCATGTTTTTGAACGTTAAACTGTTAGTACTTCATATTAGGTGTTCATGATGTCATTGCTGTCAACTCATGTCAACCATGAGTTGCTTCATTTGCGGCTCGTCACTGTATCTTTGTCTTTCAAACTTTGAAAGTAATTGGTTAAGGTTGTTGATCAAGATGTGTCTTATATACCTGGCCACTTTGTTAATATATGGTAAATTTTGATCTCTTTCATTGATCCGGTACAGTTCCAGTTGCACAAAACAAAATAAAATAAATACAAGTGTAGTTTTATTTATATTTAAAGAGATTTGTAAACGTTTCCTTGTGGTCTAAGCAAATCACATTTCATTTAATGTTTGGAGGCCCTTGGTGGCTGAGTGGTCTAAAGCATTCATCTTTAACGTTCATGGCCATCTCACCTCTGTCCCTGTAGTTTCGAGTCTTGGGCTCGGCCAGTGTAGCAGTGTGAGAAAGCTTGCCAGTAACTTCTTGTGAGGGGGTTGTTTTTTGGGGTTTTTCTTAGTTTTCCTGGGTTGTTCTTCCACCAGTTACATTGGTCAGCTTGTATAGCCTATCGTGTGCTGAAAAATGGCTTTAAACCAACAGCAACAAAAGCATTTAATATTAATGTTAAGTCTTTGTGCAAGCTGAATTATAATATGATTCAAGCTGGAAATTTGGGGCAAACAGGTAGCTTTGTTGGGCAACCAGAATTTTTCGGATTCTGCTGCAGATTTGACATAAGTTAACTTAACAGCTTAACATAGTTTGTAAGGTTTTGAATATCACAGTACTAACATTTATTTATTTCTGGTTCCATTTTAGTATGCCATTATAGCTATTTTTCAAAATTTGTCTGGATAATAACATTTTTGGTTGTTGTGTTGAAATTTGTTGGCTGCTTTAGGAGACTTGGTGTTTTTCAGAAACAATTCTAGTTGAACTCTGTTGTCCGTTATGTACATGTCACTGTTACTTGCTCAGATAATAATTATAAAAGTGGAAGCCTGTTCCAGAATTTAGACTTGGGGTTCTGAGTTGTCTTATGGTTCTGAATCATTTTTCATTAAACATGAGGATATCTCAGAAGTCACTGCCATTTTAGTACTCCAAGTACTTTTTAAACATTTTATGGATACTGTAGTTTTAGATGTTAAAAAAAGGATTTCTTGGGCTTGTGTCATTTATACATTTTTTAAAATTTATTGAAATGCAATCAGAACTTGATAAAAAAAAAGATTTGCTTCAAATCTTATCTACAGGATGAATGCAGTTAAGGATAGCTATCTTTCATAAATGGGCAGGAAGGGGAAATATCCAATTAGGCAATTTTCTGATGTGCACATTGCCATGAGACCAGAACTGGGACATCCATTTAGGCAATTGTCTGATGTGCACACTGTCATGAGGCAGGAGGGAAATAACCAATACATTTAAGCAACAGCTGCTGCCATTAAAGCCACTTCGTCCACATTAAAATCCATGTTGGCATCTCACAAAATATAGTTGGCACCCAATTCTATTGAATTCCTTGCCCCATGTATCCATAACCATTGTATACAATAAACAGTCTGATATCCATGATTTGTGCACACTGTACCATACTAGTGCAGAGAGTAATGATAGTCAAACAGGATGGTGAATGACCAAAGGGGATACTTGTACCATATATACTTGCTTGTAAGTCAGGTTCAGCTACAGACAACATAGACCCTTATATGTCATCACATGTTGCAATGACAGATCAGGGTCTGTGTTGTTTGTTCTACTTGTAACAAACTTTCTAGACTGAGATCTACTGTCACATAATGAAGTGATAGATCTTGGTCTACACAGTTTGCAAAGGGATCCGACTTATGAGTGAGCAACTGTGGTAGGTAATCATTTTCATCAATCTTTTCCCCCTTGTCATTGTTTATAAACATGAACCAAATACCTGTGCTTATAAACATATATCCATGACTGAAACCCCTGTAATAAAAAAGGATGGGTACAGCACCTGCTGTAATTGTCTAGGGTTTACACTCGTAAGTGTTGCAGTTATGGATGTTTAAATTTACTTTAATACATTATTTTTATCATCATTCTACTTTTATGGCCTCAGTCGCTCTTGAACTGCATATTCTTTCTATAAGTCGAGTCCAACTGCAAAGAACATAGACCATGATCTACCATTGCAGTATGCACCAGCAGATCATGGTCTGTGTTATTTGTTCTACTGGTTACTCCTAACAAACTGCATAGATCCAGATTTACGTCAGGGTTTATTCAGTTTGCAGTTTGATTTGACTTACAAGTGAGTATACACATTATATTTCATGTCATAATTTTTCAGAAATAAAGGATGGATATAATGTAGTATTAGTTACCAGTATTGGTAAAATTGATGAAGTACTGCAATGACTTGATAAAGTTATTGGCATTAATATCAGTGCTATAGTACTGCAGCTAGACACTTATCATGCAAGGGGAGGAGAAAATCTTATTTTCAGCATATCATATAGGGGTCTTTTTAAATGTTAATTGCTATTTAATTAAAAGTCTCATTCCAACACCATTTCCTTTGTTTAATTAGGTTTTGTAAAACATACTAAAATCAAAACGTGACCATTTACTAAGGATAAAAGAAGCATTGATGTGAAATATGGTGCATTTCATTTTGTGTACTTTTTAAAAAAAAAATTGCAATTTAATTGGTATCTAAGTGAATAGATGTGCCACTGCTTGGTAAGAAGTACCCTTGCCACTGCTGGGCAAGTAATTCCCATGCCACTGCTTGGTAAGAAATTCCCTTGCCACTGCTTGGTAAGAAATTCCCCTGCTACTGCTTGGTAAGAAATTCCCCTGCTACTGCTTGGTAAGAAATTCCCTTGCCACTGCTTGGTAAGAAATTCCCATGTTACTGCTGGGCAAGTAATTCCTGTGCCACTGCTGGGCAAGTAATTTCCATGCCACTACTTTGTTAAGAAATTCCCATGCCACTGCTGGGCAAGTAATTCCTGTGCCACTGCTGGGCAAGTAATTCCTGTGCCACTGCTAGGCAAGCAATTCCAATGCCACTGCTGGGCAAGCAATTCCAATGCCACTGCTGGGCAAGTAATTCCTGTTACTTTCATGGGTTTATCATTTCACATCGGGTCTTTAGTTAGTGGTTTATATCTGACAACATAAATTTGAATCATTGTGAAGAAATTAAATTTGAATTCACATAGCTTGTTGCATGGCATGATAATATTTTCATGCAGTTCAGAATTTAGAGGACTTGCTGTCATGTATTAAGGTCATTCAGGTGTTAAAAAAGTCATAGCCAGCAAAAAAGACAGAGTCCAGTTTTACATTAAAATATTTTAAACATATAAATTTCACAGCATCTTAAAGTTGATTGCTGAATGGAAGTACATACTGCAGAGCACACAAACCATGTCCATTTTTTGTCCGTATCCTTGGTATAAGACTACCATGACTTTGAGGCAACCACAGAAATCTATTAGGCATTAAGTTGGAGGATTCTTCTGGGCAACCAGATTTTGAGAGCTGGTTGTAAGGGACAATCAAGGATTTACAAGATTTGTATACCCCTCTTTTAACTGTGAAAAGATGGGTCTTCTGTTAATGTATTGTCAAAAACTTAGACACAGCAAAATGATGCACATAATCTGATGACCAGACCATGATATTGTAACTTTCAGGGAATTTATTTCTAATCCAGGTTTTGATCTAATAAAGTTGGTTATCTTTGTCAACTGATGATTGCCAACATACTAAAAGGTTTATTTTTTGTTTCAGATTCTAAGTAGACTTGTATTAGAAGTCTTTATGTATCTGACACCTAAATCTTGAATTAAAAGCAACATCTGCACATGAATTATGTATTCTGGTGTTTGATTGGCTAAGTTTGTTACCACCCCACATGCTACATTTCTGATTCGAATTTGATCAAACTTGGTGTGTAAGCTTATATTGTCAAGATCCCAGATACAAGTTAGGTCAGTGATAAGCAACATTCACTGACTTGCTGCTAGGAACAAGATTAGTAAATAGCTTCTACAGAAATGTTCTTTTTTGTAACTGGAATTTTATGTAAAACAGTCTGAAAAATTTCAGGTCAAGCAGGAAGTTTTTATTTTCTTCAAGTCCTGAAAGTGATGTTGAGCTGTCATTTTATAATTTTCCTATATTTTGCTGTTGGCTTGATATAATTTCTTGCATGCTGGTCATATTCAGCTGCAAGAAATATATGCTTTATTTTCATACATGCCAACCATTATGCTTTTGTTGTCATCATTACGCTTTTTTCCAAACTAAATTAATCTTACACTTGCTTGTGAATAGATTATCATCTTGTTAATCCCACACATCATCTTAATTTGATAATATTCTAGAAAAGAATGATGCTGCTTAAAAATAATGTGAGAGTATGCTTGTCCATTGTAGACCTAAATGTACTTTCCTGACACTGTTATTATGCTCTGTTTTTAGCAGCTGTATATACACATTTCCAAGAAAACAGACTGGTTTCTTCAGCTTGAAAACTTGTCCAGTAGAGTCATTATATTAATTAAGAATTAGATTATGCTTTATTGCCACCAAGATTATGCTTTTGTTGCTGCTTACATGCCTTTGTTGCCACTTAGTTCATGCTTTTTTGCCACCTAGATTATGCCTTTTTTGCCTCTTACATTTTGCCTTTGTTGCCATTTAGATTATGCTTATACCTTTCTAAGGATTGACAGGTATACTTTTTTTCTGCTTAAAATTTTTATTTTCTCTCCATTTTAGAAATGTCCAAGAACTTCTTCTTGCAGAAGGACTATTCCAAAGCTGCAAAGTACGGAGGCTATGCCAAAGGGGTCGCCATGGGAGGAATCATCGTCATGCTTATTGTGTTGTCCCTAATTATAGCCCAGGTGATAAATTACAGGCTTAAGTTTAACTACTGATAGTCCTGGAAATCGTGAAAAAAAGGTCTATTTTTCTTTTTCAATAACATTCTCAACCTGAAGGGCCTGGTTTGTTGAAGAATTGTGTTTATACTTAGTTAACTGTGAATAAGGGTGTTTCTCAAGATTTTGGTCCTGCGGATCCCATCAACGGTTAGCAAAATACAGCTGTCCTTCATTGTAATGCAGTAGTTACGATCCATAAGCTCTGTCCTCGTTATATTTCAAATCATGGTATACCAAGAATGATCTGAGTCTACGTCAGAGGTGTGGTGATGAAATAAGCAAAATGCGTTAAAAGTATAGTAATAATTTGAGTTGATCTAAATTAAATCTATATTTTTTTAAACTTAAAAGTATATGTGTTAAATTTTGTAATATAATTGTTTTAGAAAGAAAATAAATATCAAATACTTAGTTTTATTTTGTGGTCTCTCAACCAATATTGCCATACATTTGATAAATCAATTCAGGTATAATGGTTTTCATAAAAGGGATGTTAAAAATTCATGGGGAAAAAATCGTAACATTTATTCAGATTTTTAAAATTTTGGTCAAGAGTCCACAGCTGTGGTATATTGAGAATCACATTATGATGAAGTGTTTTATAATGAGGTAGAGCTCTAGTACTTTTAACAAAGTGGGGTGTGAGGAATCCAAAGTACATTATTTTTCTTTACTGTGGCTGGCCACAATTATAACTTTTCCAGCAGTTTTAGCTTTGACAGGAACAATATTAAGATCCAGTTTTTAAAACTTTTAAAATTTATTATTTTCAGCAGTATTTGCTGTATTAAACTGAAACTTCATATAATAATACAGTAAATACTGTCTTGACAGAATACTGTTTTGAGAGCCCACCTGTCTTTAGAGACTATATTCTCAAAGCATATTTATTATATTGTGTTGTGACCTGTCATGACAGACTATTTTCAGAACAGATGGTTTTTCAGGACTTAATCTTCTGTATTACTGTATGTCTAAAACTTGCACCATGATATCTTATGCTTTCCTCATGATGACTTTACAGATGAGATGATGCATTCACAGAATTCTTTAGAGATTTGTTCTGGGTGTCCCATGAAGAGACCTAGTGTTATTTAAATAGCAATTTTTACAGATAGGCAACTCTGAAGCAGCTACATTCACAGACTCGCACTTTAGGGTTGGATAAAGAGACTTTCACCATTTGGTCAAAAAGAACACCAAGCAAATGTCATATTTGCAGTCAGTAGCTATGTTTTATGACAGTACATGTATATAATAATTGAAAAGGAAATCATTAAGCAAAATGGTTCTGCGTTGAAATCCTATATGACCAGCTAGGTGGCCATCTTGAAAATCTTGTTATAGTTAACTCCCCTTGAAAGCATGGTCATATTGTGTGGTTCTCACTAAAATACTTATTTTTAAATCAACATAGGGTTTTCACTAGAAGACTTCTTATGAAGTCTTTCTTTTGATACAACAACAAATTTGAGTCTGTCTGCTATTTCCTGACTGGTCTGTTATGATCTATTTCTCTTGAGGGAGCCACAGAAGCTCAGTTGATTAAGCATCAGACTTGTTATCAAAGAGTTCCAGGTTCAATAGCCACCCAGGCAAGCCCAAGTCATCGGCCTTGGTGTGTCCTTGGGAAAGGCAATTAACTACCATTTCCTCTGCATCGTACAGCAAATAATTTGTTGAAAGTTATCTTGAAAACCAACCATTTATCTTGTTATATAATTTAATTAAGGTGATACAGCCATCAAGTTTTGCAACAAAATTCATCCATTATAGTGATATTTCAAATTAATGTAGTTTTATGAAGTATTGAGATTCCATTTTGAAAACGCTTTCATTAGGCTTACACTTTTACATTGATATTCAGTTTTAAAGACAATTTACCCACCCCACCCCCAGCATTTCAGAGTTGTATTTGATAAATAAATATTCAGATAAGTAAAGATGTTGGCCCTTTTTATGTATATATGAGTCCTGGATTGCATAGTTTTCCATATTATTCAGATAATAAACATCACATACCTGTACACATTTTGGTGTATATTTTTAATGTTTAGTGTTTCTGACATTTTTAGATAATGTTCATTGTTTTCATAAGATGTTTTGCATTTGAATTTGCAATGTAAAATAATTGTGGAATAATGTGTAAATTGTGGGGGAAAAAAACTGCATTGAAATGTTGATAAGTATTGTAGATTTACCCAAATGCACCGCTGCTTGTTGTAAAAATTACTCGAAGGGAAATGCAAAGAATAAAAGAATTTGTAATGGGTTATTCAAAACTTCAAGGAAATAAACTTACTTATTATTCTTCATATTCAAATTATATAAAATTTAAAATGGAAAATAATTTTTTTTTTAAAAATGTGTTAAAATTCCTTATGAAAGAAAATATCACAATGCTTAAATTCCCCAAAAATGTTTCTTATTTAGATTTATATGCAAATCCAAATGAAAGAGTGCATTCAGGTTAAAAAAAAAAAGAAAAAAAGGCCTAATTATTATTTTTTTCTTTTTTGGGTTATAGACTTGGGTCTTTATTCTAGTTTTCTTTTCTTTTTCTCTGACAGTAGTATACCCATACAAACATACACACATATGTACACATCACACAAGTACATTTCTCTTGCCCAGTACATTTGTCCAGGTCCACTGCACAAGCGATTTTTTTTTTCAAACCATGACTTTTTCCTTCAATATGGAGTGAATTTTCCAGTCATGCCAATAGCTGGCATGAGATAAGGTCTTGGTAAGTTAAACTGGTATATCTGTACATGTTTAACAACATGAATATATACACTGCATGATTTGCATACATTTGATAAGTCATTCCATTGGGATGATTGATTGATGGAAAAGAAATGTAATTCTTTTACCAAAACCTGCAATAGTTTGTTTGCATATTGATCAGTTTGTGCATTTCATGTAATTTAGAACAAAACTTTTCATGCAGCTACACCCATCTGTATATCATACATAATAATTTTCATATTTAAAACTAATTTCTGCATTTTATTTCCATTTTCATAGCTTTGTAAATAATGTATCATAAAATATTGGTTGAACAAGATATTGAAAAGTACAATAAACAGATGGTTCATATTTTTATGATCCACAAAATGATTCCACTTGAGTACTTAAAGAGTTGAAGATAATGTATAATTAAATCAGAATTGAATATGTATCTTGTATCATTTATATTTTTGTGTGAAATCATCTCATGTGGCATATAATGCATCTTCTTAACTACCATACACACTTGCTTAGAAGTTGTGTCCAGCTGCAAACAACATAGATCCTGATCTGATGTCAGATAATGCATTGACCACTTAGGGTCTATATTGTTTATTCTACTTATTGATCTTGACATACAAAATGCACCCAGATCAACTGGTGCATTATGTGATGGTAGGTCTGGGTCTGTGCAGTTTTTGCAGTTAGACCTGACATAAGTGTGTATATACATTATCATTTGTCCATGTGATCAGAGATGTATGTGAGAAGGAAATGTCATAGATGGGAAAAGCATAGATACATGGATTCCTTGTTATAATTGACTGTGTTAAAATGAATTGTATTATATATAATGACCACACTTTTAATTTTCTAAATTTTATACCATGCTAGACATGCATAGGGATGAAATCTTTACGAGAAAGATCTGCTGCTATAGGGATAAAATCTTTATGAGAAAGATCAGCATGAAAAATTCTGGGTAATTCCATGCTTTTAAATGAAAATGTTTGAGTGTTTTTCATTGCCAAGGTAATGATAGGTAATTGACCTCGTAGCCTGGCGCAGTGGAAGAGAATCTTGGAAGCGCACACCATCTGATCTAGCTAGTGTTTACCTAGCATTTTTGCTCCACATGATGATTAATCGAGATGTGTCATGAGCCTGTTGTGTCGTTATTGGTTGTACTATAGAAGACAGAAAGTTTCAAATCTTTGCAATTCCAACATCTCTTGTTAATTTTCATGAAATTTTTGCAACATACGTAAGCTCATTCAGTCATGAAAAGACTTTGTAAGAGAAATAAACTTTTGAAGAAAAAGCTATGTTAATTTAGTGGGCAGGGCATTTTCCACAAATCTGATTGTTCATTTTTGGCATTGAAGATATTTTGACCGTCTGAGATGATATTTCTGACATAAATGTACATGAAGTTGGCGATGATTTCCTTTCAATTTTCAGGTGAACATTCCAGTGTTTTAAAAACGATTTTGCTATTATTGCACTTGATATTCAGAATTGTAACATTACAAAAATATCAGTGCAATTTTACTCCTTGTCATGCAAATGCATGATAGCTGTTTTGACCATGTTTACTATTACAGAGGAGGAAAGTACTAGTAACATGCAAATTTTATTTACACCAATCCTTATTAATCTATGTATATGTAGGTATTTCAAAAATCCTTTATGGTAATAGGTTATCATATAACATTTTTATAATAAATATATTCACTTTGAATGTATGCATTCCACCTATAAGCATAATTGCAAAAAGTGAATCTATTCTCTAATTTTTATACTAGTATCATCTGAAATAAAATGTGATATATTTTATCTGTGGCCTTTTCTTGTTTGTAATATATCTCTGGAGTGGAACATGCTAACACATTGCTATTCCAAGTGTTGTTTGTGTTTGAGACCCAGTCATGAAATCAAAATTATGCTGATGCCATCTAGTGGCAGGAAAGGGGGGTAAGTGATTTCCATGTTCGATAGAATCTTGAAAATTATACTTCAATGTCAAATGATATCAGACTCGCCACCTTTCAATTCTTGTGCACAAAATATAGTCCCAGATGTGATTTTAAATTTATAATGTGCAATTCAGTAACCAGTAACATTTAAAAGTAGCTATTTTTTTTTACAGATTGTAATTCAGAGAGCAACTATCCTTTTTAATCAAAACAACATTTAACACAGACAGCATAATTTTTCAACACTGGATCTCTGATAAGAATTCTTGTCTGATGTCACATAGTTCACTCGGGTCAGATTAGAGCAGTTGACAAGCCATATGCATGGATCTCGAGGCGACTGCTTACTATGTTTCCACCTAAAGTGCATTAATTCCACTTCAGATGTTCACAACTGATGCACTATTGGATATGGCAGAAAAAGTAGCATTCCATTTGTTGCAAATTCATGTGATTAATGTGCAGAAATTGTATTAAATCAAGGAATAAAGATGTTGCTGTGTGTATTCGTGCTAGATTAGATGTATTTGTCACCAGATATTTGCATTCTTTGATTTGGAAGAATGCTGTGTTTAGATAACTTTGTCATTTAGGAGACCGGTTTTTGTCGACATTCATTTCAAAAGAGAGGTGAGATTTACTCATAATGGTTCACATTTAAAACCAAAGTTAAAGGTTTGGATTTAAGTCCTCTAACCATTGATCGATAATATTGATTTAATTTATAATGAGTCCATGTGGTGTAAAGTGGCCATATTCCGACAGACAACATGTTTTCCCCAATGCCTCTCGGCATCCAAGAGGAAAGATGGCAACCAAACTGTTGCTAGTAATATTATGAAATAAAAATCGTTCCAGAAGACGAAGCAAAGAAAATTCCCAGAACTCCTGTCAATCAGTAAAGAGAATACTGCACAATATGGACTAGTCAGATTCACATTAAATGATATACTAATATGTTATATAAAAAAATATTAAAGTGTACCAAATTATGTGATACTATTGTTTATGTAATTATTTGCTGAACATGACATATAAAAGAAATGTCTTTTGCACGGTAATTTTTATTTCTTGTGCAGTAGGAGTCTAAAACGCATTTTCTCGTCGGTGAAACATGCATAACTTATACCGGACAAACTCAATAACTTCAAATCGCGAATGTTGTTATGCCCCCTTCTGTCACTCTCTCCAATCAATTTTCATTATTAGTCTTGCTACACTGTTACCATGGTAAAATTTGTTGCAAAGACTTCTATCATGAAGGGAGAGGGCTACGGTAAATTGCTGGAAACTTATGCCCAATCCAGTTATATTGTGACAATAAAATGCATTAAATTCAACCCGTGAAGCTTTGGTGAAACGGTATCATTTTTCTGATGGCGTTATTGTTTTGGTATACGTTTCAACATCATGATTTTGCATTTAGCTCAGTTTTTAGTTCTGCTGGTTACAGACCAAAAGAGCTTATGGATTGGTCTTGTTTTGATTCTAGCTGATCCTTAACGAAATGGCGTCAATCTGACATCCAATATGGCCTCCACGGCAATCATCTTGAAAATGTTGTTACCACAACTCCACCTAAAGAGAAAGTCCTATTGACATGGGGTTTTCACCAAAAGACATCTTATGATGATCAATTAGTTTTAAATGAAAATACTGCAGATCTAACATTCAAATGTGGCCTCCACACAGCGGCTATATTGAAAATCGTGTTATCGCTACTCCTCATGAATGGATTGTCGTATACGTTTTTACTAAAAGACGTCTTTTAAAGTCGAGTTAGTCGTATATGAAAATGGTGCCGAGTGGACATTTAATATGGCCGCCACAGCAGCCATATTGAAACTATTGTTATCGCTGTTCCTTCTGAACAAAAAGTCATATTTGCATGGGATTAAACAAAAATACAAGAAAATTTAGGACTAAACGTCATAATAAAAATTGTTCCGATCTGATGGCTAGTATGGCTGCCACAGTGGCCATCTTGAAAATCTTGTTATCATTACTCCTGAATGAATAATCAGCATGGGGTTTTTAGCCAAAGATTTTTTTTATAACTTTGTGTTGATCCCAAAACTAAAATGGTCCTTATCTGACGTACAGGATGTGGCCATTTTAAAAATCATTTTTTTATTTTGCTTCTCCTCTTAAATGGAAAGTCATTTCAGCATTGAGTTTTCATCAGAAGAGTTCTTTATGGTGTCTAGAAGGGTCCTTAATGGAAACAACTAACCCTCAATATGGTCAACATGGTGGCTGTCTTGAAATTATTGTTATTTCTACTTCTCCAAAATAGTTGGATGCATCAACATTGAGTTTTCGGCAATAGATCTCTTATGATGCCTAGTTTGTCTGTAATTAAAGTAGAGGCGATCGTAAAACCAATATGGCTGCCACAACAACTGTTTTTTGCTGTGTTTTTTTAATTAAAAAAATCTTGTTGTCAGTACTGCCGACCGCTCCGGTAGCCTACTAGTTAGAGCGTCGGCCTCGGATGCGGGAGGTCGCGGGTTCGAACCCCGGCCAAGCCATACCAAAGGCTTATAAAAATGGTACTAGCAGCTGCCTCGATAGGCGCTCAGCATTAAGAGGTTAGTGTTAGGACTGGTCGGTCTGGTGTCAGGATAATGTGACTGGGTGGGACATGTCTGTGGCATGATGCCTCATTGCTAGACATCACTATAAACTGCCGCACTGCAGACATCGTAGCGATATGACTTAAAAATTGTTACGTTTAAAAATCCAAATCACACGCCCATTGTCATTATTATATGGGGTTTTCACCAAAATACCTCTGATGATGCCCACTTTGTCCTAAATGAAAAATGGTGCCAATCTGACAACCAATATGTCCACCACAGCAAATAATTTGAAAATCTTGTTCTCGCTGAAGAATATCAGAGTAGGTTTCAACACTTAGCAGTAAAAAGTAAGGCATGATCTTATCTTGAATTCCTGAAAACTCTTTTCGCCTTGTAGACCTCAATCCCCTTCAAGGGACTCTTGTTTTATCGTACAGTGCATATTACCCTTTTTCTCCATGATGAACCTTGTCATGTTTTTATAGAAAGATTAAACTCTAAAACAATGGATTACCAGTGGAATTAATTTATGTTAGCATTACATTTTTATCCGTGTATTTTTTTTTTCCAAGGCAAAGCAAACGTTTTGTTTCTATGATCTAGTACAAAACTGGAACCGTGAAATCTAATGTGAAGGGACGCAATCCCAGCGCGATTAAAAAAAACTATTTATTGGCAGTTAGTTCTCTTTGACCCAATGGCGGTCATTGTGACTTGGCATCTTAGGAATGCTGATTTTGCCAGAAGCTAAAAGAGATAGAGGAAATAATCGTCATGTTAAAAGATACTGTAACACTGTTTTAAGCTTGTAAACTATATCTGACCACACTACTTTCTTAGGGTAGGCTTGGTCCCACGCAGTATTAAAATGGCAAATAATGATGAACGAGAGGGCGAATAATGATAAGTTGAAAGAGTGTTATTAAAAGTGAGTACGCGAAGTCTGATATTTAATTCCATTTAAAGATATGATTTTAAATATTAAGTAGTGCGATATTAAAATTTAAGCTATTTCTTTAGCCATAATGGTATTCGGACACGTCACTCAATGCTGAAGTTGCCCAATACGCTCTCGCCCCAGCATTTTTCAAACTGACTGCGTTATGTTCTACTCGCCCCACATAATTTTTACTCATCCCACATTTGTATTGATTTCTAATTTTAATATGTTTGGCTTATTCTGTCAATTTATGTGGAAAAAAAAATGAAAATAAAATTTTATGGCAAACTGAATATTGTGGAAAGCGATTTGAAAAAATATGATTACATAATAGGGAGTGATGTAGCCTGTGTACCTGAGCTGGTTGAACGTCGGACTCGTATTCCAAGGGTGGTGGTTTGATATCAGCCCGGATGGAATGCCCCTGTGTTTAGCTCTATAGCACAATAAGAATCCCAGAGGGAGTCGGAGTTTTGAACTGTTTATATACAGCCGTTTGGTCTGTGTCCTTTATAGTCTGCCAAAACTCGTTGTATCTGACATTTCTTCTACTGACGATGTGTATAAATTAATGAAGAATTGTGAATCTTATCATTAATAATTTTGTCACCTTTATAGTGCAAATTCTTTCCGGAGTAAAATTCACGTTCTACATTTTTTTATTTTTTTATTTTCAGCGTTTTCATGTGAAACTGCGTATTGATTGATTAAATTTTAGTTCTGCTGTTCAGACCAAAAGATCTTATTGGATAACCTATTGACCCTCCCAATCGTCATTCCCTCCATTAGCACGAATTTGTTATAGCTTCTCCTCATTCAGTAGTTTGACGATTGCCATGGAACTTATATCATTTCGACATCTAATGAAGCCGCAGCGACCATTTTGAAAATCTTGTTATCGCTACTCTTAAATGAAATACCAACATTCGGATTTCATAATAATAATTTTAAAAAACAAAAAAACAAAAACAAAACAAAAAACCCAAAAGAACAACCAAGCGCCCCCCCCCCCCCCAAGAATTATGATGTCTAGTTGGTCCTAAATGAAGATAATGTCAATCTGATTATCTAGTATGGCCGCCATAGCAGCCATCCTGAAAATCTTGTTATCGCGACTTCTTGGTGGAGGGAAGGGGCGGGATGGCGAGTGATCTAAGGTGCTTACCTTTGCAGATCATTCACATCTCACGTCTGTCCGCCTGGGATCGAGTCTCGGCTCGGCCAATGTGAGTATGTGAGAAAGATTGCCAGTAGCTTCTTGTGGGTCGGTGGTTCTTCCTCCACCAAATATACTGACCACCATGTATACCCTTTTGATGTGCTAAAAAATCATGTTACACAAGCAGAACAAAACAAATACTACTCCTGAACAGAAAGTCATATCGACATGGAATTTTCACGTAAAGACTGCTTACGATGTCTGCTTGGTACTAAATAAAAAGGGTTCCAATTTGACTTCGAATATGGTCACAGTGGCAACCATTTTCAAAATCTTATCGCGAATTGACCAGAATGGAAAGTCCTGTCGACATGGGATTTTCACCAGAAAACTTATTGTGGTGTATGGTTTTGCCGAAGTGAAAATGATGCTAATCCGAAAATCTTGTTATCGCTGTTTCTTCTGAATGGATCATATTCATATAGAATTTTCACCGAAAGAGTTCTAATGATGCTGAGTGGATCCTAATGGAACTGCCACCATTTTTATATCCAATACAACCACTATAAGGGTTAATTTGAAAATTTTGTTATTCATCACAAATGTCAAACGTGGTTTCAACACTCAGCAGGAAAAGAAGAAATGGTCTTATTTTGAATTCCTGGTAATTCTTTTGTGTCACTAGACCGTCAATCACTTAGGGGGATTCTTATTTTTGATTCAGATATCTACTTGTTATTCCAAAACAATCACATTTGATTATTACTGGCAGACATACGTTGCTTTGTGTTTAACACCATTTTGCAGCACATGATAGGCTATACATGGCGGACAGTTTAAATAGTGGGGGAAGAGCCCGGGAAGAACCACAGACCCATGCGAAGCTACTGGCAAGCCTTCCCACGAACCCACGCGGACAGAGGTGAGATGGCAGTAATTGGTAAAGTCGAGCGCTTTTGATAATTACTAAGAGGCATTAAGTCAGGAGACGGCTGAGAAAAGTGTTGTAATTCAAACACTTAGTGATTGTTGTGGCCATGCCTTAGTTACATTTACTTAAATTTAAAAATGTTGAAAATAAAAGAGAACTGGTTTTGTTTAACTCATAATGTTTTGTTATGTACGAAACCAGCCGAGAGATGATCAATGCAGGAGCTGGTTTTGATTTGAATGAGTAGTCTGTGCCAGTACCGAATAGTTCTTGGAGGAGTGAGTTGGAGGGGTTGCATGATACTGTGTATAAGTGATTGGGATAGTAGGTAATTGTAATTTCGGGTTGGGTTGAACCAAGAAAATATTTTGGGTGATTTTTTAATATAGATCAGAGAGATTTTTTAAAATTATTCTTTCTTCTATTGATTGCCACTGAAATTTGTGAAGCATATCCGATACAACTGGATGTGTGACTTGTAATTTAGCACCTGGCGAGCAGCAGATATCAATAACTGTTTATTTCCATGCAGTATTTTGGGTTTTCGTTTTTCCTTTTATACATTCTAGGATATTATTTACATTTCCTGTTATATTTTTTATAAATGTTGTCCAGATTGTAACTGAATCATGGGAGGGGGAGTTGCGTCTTCTGATTTTTCTCTTCTTGCTGATTTAGTCTTAAATTATTGCCATTCAGACTTGAGTATGTTGGATGCTGAATTTTTATTTTACTGCAACTGCGAAGTGTTTAAGTATTACTGCAAATGAAAATATCCGCCTGAAACGCATGTCACATTCTATTCCAATGCGACAGAATCTGCTCGAGTTGTCTCCCTTTCACTTCTTGGGCCAAACCCCCCCCCAAAAAAAAACCGCAGAAAATATTTTCAAACATACCTCACGAAAGTTAACGAGAACTAATTTGCTAATGAATGGACGAGGTCGACGATGAGCAAATTAAATCTTAAATGGCTGTGGAGAGAGAGAGAGAGAGAGAGAGAGAGAGAGAGAGAGAGAGAGAGAGAGAGAGAGAGAGAGATGTGGGAAATCTATAAATCACTTCCTAAGCCGATGAGAATTGTAGACGCTGTGGATGCAAATAAATACACGCTGTATATGCTAAAAATAAAGCTAACTTTAACTTTAAATTTGAATTCAATCCACTCATCGTCTTCCGATTTGGCTTGTAAGTTGAAGAAAAAGTAACTTTTTTGGATAAAATATTTTGCAAATCTTCCTACTGATTTTTTTTTACCATATGTATTTTCTAACCCTATCATTTTATTAGGTTTTAAAATTATTATTATTATTATTATTATTATTATTATTATTATTATTATTATTATTTTATTAATTTATTTATTATGACGATGGTGCAACATGCTTTAACACCTTATTTAACTTGATGTTTACTTGGTTTTGGTAGTTTTTAGGGTGAAGGTCGGGAAAGAAACGGTCGCTCGAATCGTTAAATCCGAGATGAACTCAAGACTACGGGGGTACCAAGCAAGAATATTATTATTATTATTATTATTATTATTATTATTATTATTATTATTAAACGTATCAATTATCTTTCTACAAATATTTCGATGCACGTACGCCCACCTTTCTTTCCGTGTTGTTCCATCAGCCTGACCAAGCATGTCAATATCCGTACCAAATGCATGCTCTTTACACCAGGAAAAAGTTATATAGTATTACAGTTTATTCTTTGTCGACAAATTTCATGCTGGTCTAAATAAACCAGTTTTCACGTTTTCTTTTTGAATTTCGATATTTCCAATGAAACATTACATGAATAGTACTTATTTGGAAACACTTTTAGCCTGCAATAGATTAAATTCACATCTTTTGCTGCTTCCTTATTCTCTCATGTCCTGCATATTTTCGGTGTCCACTCAAACAAAACTCCATGAGATAATCCTAGCCTGTTTTCCCAAATTTGGGCTCCACTCATAAAAAGCTTTCCGTGAAATAATTCTAGCCTGTTTACAAAACTTGGCTTCCACTCATACAAAGCTTTCCATGCGATGATTCTAGACTGTTTTCAAAAATTCTTCCAGCTTCTTAGCTGTATTACAAACGGTTTTCCTTTTGTTGTCGATGCTGATTTTCTCAAACTAAAGAAGCAATACGTCTCATGACAAAAACACAAGGAATTTTTATTAGGAGAGAGAGAGAGAGAGTAGAGTAGAGAGAGAGAGAGAGAGAGAGAGAGAGAGAGAGAGAGAGAGAGAGAGTACAAAAAGTCAAAATAATTGTGCAAATAATACGAAATCATTAAATATTTTTAAAAAATCAAATAATTTATAGAAATTCAATTCACAGACTTCACTTGTTCGATCCTCCACAAAGACATCAGAGAAATTGCTAGGTGTCTTATGCTGTTGTTGCAATAAAAAATATTATTTAAACCCCCAACGACAATCTAGCGCTGTTAAATATTTCCATACGGGTCTGTTAAATATTTCCAAACTGTGATATGAACGTTGTTGGTTCCGTCTCTCCGTCTTGCTCGTTGCACTGATTCGGTATCAGTCGCTCGTGAAGTTCATTGTCGTATTTGATGTTTTCATTATATGTAACACAAAATAGCCTTCTCGGTTGGATTATTTGCTTGCTTTTTGTTTGTTGTTTTGGTTTTTATGTTTTTGTTTTGTTTTTTCTTTTTTTACTCTGTCGATGGTTTTTTTGGTGTTCTCTTCTCCGAAGTTATTGCTGGCTTCATCTGATTTTCTTAACAACCCTGGCCTGGATTCTTTGTCTTTTGGCTCATGCAGCCATTGTAAGTGTTTCTTCGCCATAGTTTACATAGCAGTGCTTAAGAATTAATCTGACTGTCAACAAAAGCTTAGAGCATGTTTATTTATGCATTTGAATGATTTAAAGAACGTTGGAAATACAATAAAAGCATATAAATATATTTTCGGTTGTATATCCAGTGTAACTAGTGGAACGTAGCGCCAAGTGTAATTTCGAAACTTTTGCAATATCGTTCGAAGATGGCAAGAAACTTTAAGTTACTTTTTAAGGTCGTTTTGACAGTCAGTTCTTTATATATATATATATATATATATATATATATATATATATATATATATATATATATATATATATATATATATATATATATATATATATATATATATATATACTTACTATTGAAAAAGTTTGATATAATGTGGAAATAGAGTTTAATTCACGAATATTCGACCGCTCCGGTGATCTAAGTGGTTAGAAAGTTCGTCTCGGATGCGGGAGGTCGCGGAAGCGAACCCCGGCCGAGTCATACCTAAGACTTATAAAAATGGTACAAACAGTTGACTCTCCTGGCGCTCAGTATTAATGTTTTAGTGTTAGGACTGGCAGGACTGGTGTCAGGATAATATGACTTGGTGGGACATCATGCTGCACGTATGCGGCATGATGCCCCAGTGCTAGACATCACTATAAACTGCCACACTGCAGGCATCTTAGCGATATGACTAAAAACTTTTAAAGCTACGATTAAAATCCAAATCACACACACACACACACACACACACACACACACACACACACACACATGAATATTCCAGGCACATTGCTTCGAAATATTTGTAAAAGCCACAACGCTATTTATCACAAGTATTGACGTTTCGGAGACCACAATGACGTCAGTGTTCCGTTGGCTGCAACTTTTCAAAACAGCATAAAGTTTAAAGGAAAAAAATAGCAAAATTTTATATACGATCATTTAGTCAAATTAGGTGCTGCTCAGACGATTAATTTTTGCATATTTATTAAATGTCATGAAGATTGAAAAGCATGACATTTAACCAGGTCCCAGTCAGAAACATGAAAAAATATATGCAATATGACAATTTTGAAAAAAGAGTCAGCTAGTTTTACTATAACTTTGGAATACTCGAATGGGCTCATATTTATACTTTGTACACGTTCTGATAAATAATTCAGTTTTTGCGATAATTGAGAGAGAGATATAGGTGTCGAAAATCTAAAGGACGAACGGACTTAATTACAGAAAAACAGACAAACGGAGAGACACACATGCTGATAGACAGTCAGTGGCAGACATAAAATACAATGGCACAACATAGACAGCTATATAATTAAGATCCCTTAATCCCCAAGGGAGAGAAACATCTGTGTGTGTGTGTGTGTGTGTGTGTGTGTGTGTGTGTGTGTGTGTGTGTGTGTGTGTGTGTGTGTGTGTGTGTGTTACAAATGAGTCATGGGAGAAAAGCAGAAGTCCCATAGTTTTATACCGCGAAGTACATACTTCCGTATTGGAGCACTGTTAGATGACGATGCTGCCCACGCGAGACGGAAAACTGACTGTAACGTACATATCCACCTACACGATAATGCTCAAATAAACGATCATCGTTCTTACAACTTTTCACTTCTATTGTTTTAAACAGCTTTTTTTCTCAATATAAAGTACATTCAGATTTGTGTACTTATTTGGAGCAAGCAAAATAAGAAACTATAAAATATATGATATAAGAATGTGAGGAGAGATAAATGACATTGAAATATTTGAAATTATTCACGATGAAAAATACCATGTACACTAGATCTCGTATTTACAATAGTGACAAAAGAGTTAAATAATTCGACTTTAAATGAATTTCTCAAGCAGGGAAACCTGCCATCGGTTCTTACATAATTTGTTTATATGGCTTTATGTATACGTACACAAACAAACAATCAAAACAAAAGTGCACCCGATGTATTTATCTAAATAAGAAAACCTTCCTGAATAACTGAGTCTTATTTCTCAGTAATTATTTTTCTCAGGTCTAAAAAACCCTCAGATTATATTGACTATAATCTACATGCACAAAAAGAAAGTGTGTGTGTCTGTTGGAGTGGTTTGGGTGTTTTAATCACACAATACAATGAGACTAATACATATACACATCTTTTTCATTCAGTTTTTATACGAATAAATACGGTATATGCTATAGCTGGTCTCATTTACTGACTCTAACGGAGAAATAGTTGATTAATTCAGATAAGAGAAGAGCTACCTATCACAGATGCCCGTAAACAGTCACAGTGGCTCGTATCGTTGCTTACAATGTAACATTGAAAGCAACCATACGAGTCCCTGTGTATACAGTATATTCATCGTGATTAATCGAACTTAAAACATATGTCCGTATACTGTACATTCACCATGACATAAAACATACGTCCTTGTATCATCCATTCATAGTGATTAATCCAACGTAATACATATATCGTTATACCGTATATTCCTCGTGATATATTCCTCGTGATTAATACAACTAAACACAGTTGTCCTTATACTGTATATTCTTTGTGATTAATACAACTAATCAAATACGTTTGTATACCGTATATTCCTCGTGATTAATCCAGCTAAACACATATGTCCTTATATCGTATATTCCTTGCAATTAATCCAACTAAACACAACTGTCGTTATACCGTATATTCCTCGTGATTAATCCAACTAAACACAACTGTCGTTAAACCGTATATTCCTCGTGATTAATCCAACTAAACACATATGTCCTTATACCGTATATTCCTTGTGATTAATCCAACTAATCAAATACGTTTGTATACCGTATATTCCTCGTGATTAATCCAACTAAACACATATATCCTTATATTGTATATTCCTCGTGATTAATCCAACTAATCAAATATGTTTATATACCGTTTATTCCTTGTGATTAATTCAACTAATCAAATATGTTTGTATACCGTATATTCCTAATGACATAACACAACTAAGAAAAGCAAATATCATCTAGGTCTGATGGACGTCTTTTTTACCACTCAGCTAAAAATGCCGACCTAAATTTCTATTTATATGAAACTACAGAAAACAATCTCTGGTTTTCCTTCTTTATTTCTTTCATTTTTTCTGTCTTTTTTCTGTCCCACATATACAAGCTCTTAAACGCTGTACTTTGAAATAAACTTCATCTTGTTTGTCAATGCATAAGTGCAAAACTAAAAATTTTATTTGATTTTGTTTAGAAGGATCCGCAATAACCCAATACTTAGCGCGCTGGACTAACGAACGAAAGGATGCGGGTTTGATTGTTTCCATCGGACCGGCCTGGGTCAGCTACTGTGGTGTGTTCTTTTGGCCGATAAATCAGCCCCTCACCCGCGATGATACTGATTTTCGGGTTAAGGGCTGATATCATCTATTCATTAAAAGTTACAATTATTTGCAACCAATTTTGGCTGTACACATCGGTGTACATCTTATACATTTACCGGTATTTATCATGGCTATGGAGCTATTGTCGGATGAGGGGTTCTTTTGGTGACATGTACATTATATTTCCGGAGCAAATCCTCTGTTTGGTGACTTGTAAATCAACGGGAATAGCACTACCATTTGTCCTGTGGCCATTTTGAATTTCGCGCTAGATATTGCCGTTATCAGTTACCGGTATGTGTCTAAAGTGTACGTAGGTTTGTTCCGGAACGATTTGCATGCAGCAAAATTGCATATTTTAATGAATAGGTGATATCAGGCCTACATATCGTCCATCAGTATCAGCACAGATTCTGGGGTTGATTTATCGGACTATGTTTTTTTAGGCAAGGCACTTTACTCCAATAGCCTCGGCACTAAATAACCTATTTGTAATACAGTGCCGTATCAGATAAACATATTTTCCACAAGCAAGTGAATTCCTGTATGTTCATTTGACTTTCTTTGTATAGCGTCGAACTCGTAACGTAGGATATCCCCCTCCTACACACACACACACTCACACACACATGGCCAAGCCAAGTCAGCCGCCTCGGTATGGTCTTTGGAAGGGCACTTAAATAGCTCCATTTCCTCGGCATGATCAAAACCAACTTGATAAATACACACACCGCATGTACTCGCTTATAAATCGAGTCAAACTGGACACATCAAATATCCTGATCTGCCGTAGCGTAATGTGCCTGCATATCAGGGTCTATGCTGCTTGTTCTACTGATTACTCCTAACAAACTGCACAGACCCAGATCTGTTGGCGCATTATGCGACGGCAGATCTGGGTCTGTGCAGTTTGCAGTTAGATTCGTCTTATAAGCTAGTACAGACCGTCATACTGGTTTATAGCTTTCATTAAAACACCAAATAAAAGTCTGAAATATGTTCAAAGACGTGTTCAAACTTCCATAAACATTTGTCTGCACAAATGTTTTTTAATTGAAAAAAAAAATCGTATTTTGTCATCACTGTATTAATCGGATCGTCTTTCATATTAATACATTTCAATACCTTGTACGATTCATTGATAACAATAAGTTGTTTTCATACAATTGACCCTGATATTTGAGGCGAGCACCCTCTTACATGAGATTTCAAACTTAACAAAGTAAGTTTTTGATTACTGCTCGTTCCTTCATCACACATTTAATTTAAACGTATTGTCAGGTGTAAAAATCGTGACAATTTATTAGCATATTTATCAATTGGAAAAAAACTCCAAATTAATGGAAACTACACTGGAGCTCGACCTGAGCTCGTTAGTAATCATTTCTCGTCACGGTTATCAAGTTCTCGAAAAACACATCTTTCGGCATTTGAATTACTTTTGTATGTCATCGCCTTTAATGAATTTTAAAACACATATATATTGTTTGAAGAGCAATGCCGTAATCAACATCAACTTCCAATACGTGTTTATTTAAAAAGCAGACATGAATCGCAATCAGTTCGTTTTGTTTAGATAGCTTTGAGGGAGTGAAGTTCAATTTGCACATGCGCAATAGAATGCAAATAAGAGGAAACGATAAAGGGCACTTATTTTACCACCTATCCATAAAATTTACTACTACGTCATCACGCGTTCAACCAATCAAAAAGGCTGTGTCATAGGTAATTGAATAATTTTTCCTCATGAGGCTTTGACTTTGAAGGTAGACTAAATTCATCTCATCTGCAATATTTTTAAAATTGTAATACACAGTATTTGTTGTTAATAAGATGTTAAACATGGTTTCTAAGATTAATTTTGAGAAAATTCAATGATAAAGAAATTTAGAATTAGATGGAGAGGTGAATGGTAACACCCGAGTAAACCAAATGTTTTCACCTACTAGAAACAGTGTTATTTCATGATTTTGTCATATTTAAAAAGTATATATTTTGCGTATACCATAGTAGGAAAGACTATTTTGTGTTTTTACTCGTTTTCTCTAAGATTTTCAATGTAAGGTATAAATACAGTTAAATCCGTTTGTTATGATCATTAAGGCGATCATTTGGAAATGGTTTTTATGGGCGAGTGGCCCTAATATACAGAGAAATATGAACGTGGACGTTTGCAAACGTGGTCTACCTGTAAATGTGGTCGTTATAATACATTCAGTTGTAATATATTCTCCAAATGATCCCACCTTCCATTATGTCACTGTTATTTTGGGAATAAAAAACAAAACTTTCATTGTATTCAAGGGATGTATATTTGCGTAAAAATAAACACTGTAAGGCAGAGATCCGACTTTAAAGGGGCAGGGTTACCGTTTACTTCGGTCATAATTCAGCTGTTGCAAATATAAGTTGCCGCTTGTGGAGATCTTATTCTCTCTTAAGCACTAGAAACTACACAGTGATTAGTAGGTGAAGATTCACACCTGATATATTACTAATCACTCTTGTGATGGGGCCGGCATCTTGCCGATTGAACCTATTTGGCCCAATCGGGGCCCGGGTTCACACGGGCCCCCGCGCGTCAGTAATTTCAAACAATTTATTTGTTGAGAGAAAGTAAATGTAAAGCGATGGAAGAAAATTTTAAGTTCAGTATTATATAAATCTTGTTTAAAAGTTTATTTCCAAACGCCGTGCTTACAGTGGGCCAGCGCGTAAATCCAGGGGGCCCCGCCAAATGATCCAAATCGGGCTCCGCGTTTGCTAAGACCGTTACTGATCGTAGAGCAGCGGTTCTTAACTATTTTTTGTGGCAAGCCAGAATAGGTTTGTGGTGTTAGCCTCGCCACCCATCAGATGCTAAAAACCCACTTGGGTAGGAAATTTCAAGTCATTAAGTTTGATCTCGGCGACCTACTCGAGACAGCATGGCGATCCATTTTTGGATCGCGACCCATAGATTAAGAACCACATCTTTAGAGGAAGGTTACTGATCTATCAACAACTGTTGATCAAGTGATATTTATCGGTGATCCAAGCGGCTCTCTAACCAACTGACATGCGCAAAATGAAACACACTTCCGTGTTCTAATTACGTAGTCCGGCTCAACTGAAACCTACGATGATGAGTTACAAAGTAGACATTGCTACACTATCTGAACACGACTTTTCTTCCCGACAATTTATAAGAATTATCTCGCTTACAAAACCAGACTTTGTCAGGGTCAGAAAGTGAAAGTTTCTAAAGTTGCTTATAATCAGATCAACATTTTTACCAGAATATTTCGCAGAAAGCGCACATGTCTGAGAAGCCGCAGAAAGTATGCAGGTCCTTGCAAGTATCAAGTAGAATGATCACAGAAGTTGGTTGTAGATATGAAACGTACAGAGGTCTTGAGTTCTCTCTCTCTCTCTCTCTCTCTCTCTCTCTCATCATCATCATCATCATCATCATCGTTTCAATTTACTGTCTTGCATATCTCCGTTTTCAATGCACTTTTAGTCTGTTTATTTATTTACCTATTGATTAATTTTGTACTTCATGTTTTTATATTTATCTATTTATAGCAGAAGTAGCTTGATAATTTCTATTCATTCGATATACCAAACATTTTAATATATTTTTTACTGAAGCCGAAAGCTGTGAGTTATTGATGAAAATAAAAAAATCAGTTAAAAACACTGGATTATGCCCGGATTGGCTGCTAGGGAGTGTCCCATCCTGCCAGGGCAAAACCACTGATTTTCATTGCCTCGGTATTAAACATTTTTGTGTGCTGATTTGTTGTTAAACATCAAAAACCTAACAGGTAAACAAAACCTAAGTGATTGGGTAAAATTCCATGTTTAAGAAGCATTACAGTACATGTCTCTTAGCTGTTTTAAATGGACTACATCGACAAGTTTGACGTTCCGATGGTCACGGTGACGACCGCAAACTTTGATTCACCTCAGAAATTTCTGCGAACTTCGACAAGGTTTGAGGAACGGAATACATTTCACACGGCCAAGAAGTCCTTCTGGGTGTCTGCTGTTTGAATTGCAAAGGTTCCAGAACACACCTTTTCACCGTTGTCACAAGGTGAATGTGGTTATCGCACGAATCAAACATAAATCCACCATCGTCAAGGTATGTCGGCGGAGACTGGCGCATGGCTAAGTAGCTTTGGGTGTATCGCTGAAAGGTACGCTGATTGAATCTGTATTTACTGTCAGTTTGACTGCGAGCCAATTGAGAGTAATGAAATAATTGCCACGGTATCGTCCGTTTGTCTGAGCCATGCCTTAGTAACTGAATTCTGACACGGGGGTATTGCTACAGGTATAACATGTACAAAATTCATTTCGCTGTAAGGTTTCTATTATTCTGCCAGTTTTACAAAAAATTTGTATGGTGATTCTTTAGTGCTGTTAAAGTATGTATGTATGTAATGTTCACAACAAAAATATGTACTTTCCAACTGTGGATATGCTAACGATTAGGCGGAACATGATTGACAGGTTAATTAGCATATTCGTCACATCAAAAAACTTACCAAAAGTTGTTTTCGATATTTGAGACGTTTAGGTAACTTATTTCCGCTTGCCGCGGTGGCTAAGTGGTTTGCGTGCCAGTTTGCAAGCGAAAGTGGGCAGATTAGAAATACGTTATCGGATCAGTCCAGGGCGGCTACCGTTGTGTGTCTTCTGGCAAAACACTTTACTCCTATTGCCTTGGCACTAAACAATAAAATATCGAATTGTGTCGTAAAATACCAAGCGAAACTAAAACTTTTTTCCACCTCCTTGGCTTACCACAGCGCATGAAGGGCATATTATAGCACGCAAGGGGTCTGACTACCCAGCGAATCAAACAATACCTGCATGAGGCTGGCTTGTGATAGATGTTTCCCCCATTTCCAAGGACCTCAAGACGACAGTCGTTGTCGATTGCAGACTTCATAAACTCACTAATACCACAAATAAGGTTCCCCATATCAACTAACTACCACACATTCATGAGACACTAATTTCACACATGCATGGTATTTCTGCCTTCACATTCATATGGTTTATCAGTAATCTTTTCGAAGTCGCAGACCGTAAATATTCCAAGAATTCCTATAATAAAAGAGGATCCATTTTACAAAGCGAATCCAGGCTACCGTAAATTCTCGTGAATACGCACATAGTGACGTCTGCTCCTAGTAATTGGCTAATTGCACGGTTGAGAAATATCATTCCAAAAAAATCAAAATCAAATAAGTACTCACTCAAAATCTAGCAAAGCTATGAACGGAGAAGCAAATACAACTGGTGCATATCCTAGGTTTGTTACAGTATGTTACCAACCCCTGTATAGGGAACGACCGGCTCTGAAGCTCAGCCTTCAGCACGTTTTCCTTGGGATTGCGGGTCGCAGATAAGACACAGAGGTTCGTAAGAATCCAAACATTACAGTCAAATCTGCCTAACAAACACCTCCAGGTAAGCGACACCTTTTCAAAGAGGAACGTAAATTGAAGCTGATTAAGCTAATTTCATGATTGCCCTTAACATAACGGAAATTCGTCTAACTTGGACAGACGACACCTATATTTTTATCCCCAATACGTGGGATGGTGTGTATATGTGTGTGTGTGTGTGTGTGTGTGCGCGCGCGCGTGTTTGTGTGTACTTGTGTGTGTGTGTGTGTGTGTGTGTGTGTGTGTAAGATTAATTGCGTACTCAAAAGGGTATTAATAACAGTCAATAATAATGATCTATACTAAAAGTAGGTTGTTAATATATAGTAAGAATATATAGTAAGATAACGTGTAAAACAGCGTTAGGAAGACTTGATTTCTGTATAGCATAATTCTCAAGCATTCCGCGTCATCATCAAGGTAAATACTGACTGCTTCGTTAATTCAAAGACAATATATTATGTTGCAAAGTGAGAATTTTAGAACTTAAATGGTTGTTATTGTATACCTGTCCCATAGCTTGTTTAAAACATGTTTGAAAGTATTACTGAAAGAATTAATTAATGTCGTCTTCGTGCCGGGAGACTTTTTACATTTAGCTATTGCTCGCGAAATTATTATACAGTCAAACCTGACTGAAGAAACAATCTCAGTGAAGTGAGACAAACCTTTGTTAAGAAACCACCCCAGTGATGTTTGCACAGTGAGACAGGTGATTGATTGAGGGTTTTCTTGTACATACATTTTTTTGTTTCAGGGACAATGGTATAGTTGTTTAAGACGTTGTTGGTTAATAGAAGTACCATATGTACTCGTTCGTAAGCCGGGTCCAACTGCAAACAACATGGTTCTGATCTGTAGTCGCATAATGCACTGGCTGATCAAGATCTATGCCATTTGTTCTACTGATTACTCCTAACAAGCTGCGCCGACTCTGATCTGCCGCCGCATTATGCGACGTCAAATCTGGGTCTGTGCAGTTTGCAATTGGACTTGATTCATGAGGGAGTGCATACGGTTACCCTTAAGTCGAGGGGTTGTGTATATACTCATGATAATTTTAAAATGCAGACCAGTTCTCATATTTCTCAACATAATAGATGGATACATATAAAGGACGACCTACTTCGTACCTTAACTTTACTTAAGGGACAGTTGTCACTGCAGAATCTAATTGATGATGACCTAATGGGGGGGGGGGAGGGTGAAATGACTATTTCGAGGGAGAAAAGTGAAATAATTTGTTCGTCTGTGTAGCATATGTATATGAGTAGGTAGTAACGTGTTTTGTAATAAACTACAATGCCCCTTGAAAGAAGAAACCAAAACACACCTGCATGGGGCTCGAAACTACCACCAGGTGTAACGTGAGCGTGTTGTTTTGTACATTTAATACAAACTTAGGTCAAATATGACAACTCCACGCCCAGCTTCTAGTGTTTCAAATGAACCTTTCTCTTTTTAAGCTGGAATGTAATTTTAAAAAATAATGAAGTGAAACCTTTTTGCAAATATAATGAATCATCAAACACATTGTATATTTGGTAAAAATAAGTATACGTTTACTCCAATCGTTATCATCAAATTTCTACCGCATATGTTGCGGAGGAGAACAAAGGACCGTTGTTCAACTTTCGTTCAAACACTAATACATCAACACGGGAAACGTAAGAACTCTGCACAAATAAAAGTCGCGCATGGGTGTGAAGGACGAATATAACTTTCAAATCAATGAAACTATATTCAGCATTAATTACATAGATGCTTGGAAATTACTTTTTCATCGAAATGCAAATGAACGTTCCCACATAATGCGTGCAGTTGACAATCTGTAGTGTTAATTATAATAAAGACCTTTGAGACTTTCTTATAATGTTCCCATCAAGCATGACATTATTAGGACAGAATTTTTGAGTAAAAGTAATAAGATTGAAATTTTTTCTAAATTGTATTAAAAGTAATTTTTCATTAAATTATATTGAAAGTAAATTTCCACTAAAATATATTGAGAGTAATTTTATTTGTTTTCGTATTACAACTATATACTATTTTAACAAAGATTGCCCCCCCGCCCCCCCCCCCGTACTATACATTTCTCTCATATACCAAGTCAGCAAGATTTGCACTCGTAAGTTGTGTTAGTACTGATAGACCAGATTCCTAACATCTTCCTTGACTGAGTAAGCTATAAGATTCAGGCGTTTTTCTGAAACGAAATAAGCTGATCAGGCAGAATTTTTTGTTTGATGACGTAGGTTAACACCGAGTGTTTCAGTAAGAATAGACAGGAGTCTCGTTCTGATTCGAAACGAACAAAACGCAAGTTAGCTAAACGTTGTCCATATTTGGCCATGAGCATACGTTCAAAATTGTGTATAAATTGAGAGCAAGCTTGCGCAAAATTAGTTCGTTCGTCGAAGAATCAGAAGACTCCGTCTTTTCTTACAGATAAGAATTGTCTGTGTTCGTAAATTTCTTTAAAGAATAAGTACTTTTTCATGTTAGAGATTTTCACGGTAAAGTTCGTATTTTGCAACATTTTTCTGAGTTCTTTTTATTTTGTATCATAATGTAATGGAATGTTTAATTGTTTTTAAGAATTTATATTCATTTGTATTTATGGTAATTATTATTGGAAAAGACGAATTCGCTACCAACTTCATGTTTATATTTAATGTGGAAATAAAATATTCTTTAAACATTAAAGAATAATGCTTAATAATCTATTCCAAATTAGGATTCTATTTTAAATTTAGTAAAATACATTTCTTCAAAATGATTGTTGCATTAATCGCAACTATTGAATTTTATACTCTTTGGCTATCATGAATTTAGTCGAGATTTAATTATCTGTATTATATTCTAAAATGCAGAAATTATACAAGTGTATGAAGTTGGTAAGCTCGAAGGAAAGGTATAATTTTATATGTATTTCGTGTATTTTAAATATAAAGGCTTTATAAGATGTATCTCTAGAATGTAGTATTATATATCTATACAAATCAATTATTTAAATAAAATTCGTTTGTCGAAAAATCAGAAGACTCCATCTTTTCTTACAGCATCCCGTCGTACCTCTCTCGCATCGCCAAATTCCCAAAAGATGTAGCCGTATCTACACGGTTATGAGTGTCACCTTCTTTAGGAGAGCCTGAACTCTCTCTCCTCTCTCTCTCTCTCTCTCTCTCTCTCTCTCTCGCCATGGACAAAGACATTTCCTAAGTTATGAGTATTCCCTTCTCATAGCAAGAAATGAGAAGAAGGTTATGATACAAATCTTTTCATAACAGCATCGCCGCTCATGGGTTCTGGTTTTATATTTTAGGGATTTTTCTTTCAGAACAAATTCTGCAAAATTTATTTGACTTGTTCTCGAGTGTTCAAATATGATCACGCAGGTGACGGAACCAGAAAAACAACTGGAGGTAACCATCAACAATGGATTTAAAGACCTCATAACATGGGACATGTCGTAACCGGGGATCGATCTCAGGACTGCATGCAAAGCGGGCATGTTTACTGCTGCGCTATGCTGGACACAGCGTGCATTTTCAGTGAGGATGGTTGTATGAGTACCACGTGTGCACCAGACGGGTTTCAGGACTTTTTAATTTTCCAAACATGGGTTACAGCCCAAATTTAAATTACGAAATATCGTGTCTAGGAGAAACAAAATGAGAGATGAAAGGAAGCTAGCATAAAGCATATAGTAAATATAGTTTCAAAATATTTTGTACAAAGGAAATCCACTAGTTATCTAGTATATTGGTGGAATTATAATGCTTGTTATGTTTATTACTGAATATCATTTTAGCAACGTTACGTCATCTTAGTTCTTGATAAACAGTTTTTGCTATTAGTCATAAACATGTATTACATTTAACTATAAGGTCATTTCCTCCGTCAGGTATTGGTTCCAATAAGCTGTCAGTTGATTTAAGATCAAGGGAACATTTTGCTAATATGTGTGTTGCT
>JAECUM010094085.1:0-29618 GCA_016617855.1 Megalonaias nervosa | reverse complement strand
ATATATATATATATATATATATATGCCGACACCAACAACTCCAAAGAGTTCTACAGTGCCATCAAGTCAATCTTCGGCCCTTCAAAGTCTGGTTCTGCCCCCTTGCTTGCTGCAGATGGCAGTACACTAATAAAGGACAAGGCTGGCATTAAGGACAGATGGAAAGAGCACTTTAGCCAGCTCCTAAACGTGCCCTCATCGGTTAGCCACTCTGCTCTTGAACAAATACTCCAACAGCCAACGCATGACCAACTGAATGTTCCGCCAACGATAGAGGAGTTGAGGACGGCCATTAAACAAATGAACTGTGGCAGGGCACCTGGTAAGGATGGCATCCCAGCGGAGATGTACAAGGCTCTCAGTGAACAGACTCTAGAGGCATTCCACGATGTGCTAACCAGCATCTGGACGGAAGAGGAGATGCCAGACGACCTTCGCGACGCATCAATTGTAACCATCTATAAGAATAAAGGCACACGTGCGGACTGCAATAACTATAGAGGCATCTCCCTACTCTCCATAGCTGGCAAAATACTTGCTCGCCTCATTCTCAACAGACTTATCGCATCAGTGTCAGAAGATAACCTACCTGAGTCTCAATGTGGTTTTCACCCAGACCGTAGCACTGCTGACATGATCTTCGCAGTAAGACAAGTCCAAGAGAAGTGCCTTGAGCAGAACATGAATCTGTATGCCGTCTTCGTGGACCTGATGAAGGCATTCGACACAGTCAACAGAGACGCACTGTGGGTAATACTCAAGAAGCTTGGTTGTCCTCAGAAGTTTACCAACCTCATCCGGCTTTTCCATGATGACATGACTGGAGAGATTCTCTCAGACAGTGAACCCTCTGAGAAATTCCCCATATCTAATGGTGTCAAACAGGGCTGTGTACTCGCTCCGGTGCTCTTCAACCTCTTCTTCACGCAGATACTGCGCCACGCCATCCGTGACCTTGACCTTGGTATCTACATTAGATATCGTCTGGATGGATCAGTGTTTGATCTCAGACGCCTAGCTGCTAAAACCAAGACGCTTGAAAGTCTCATCACTGAAGCACTCTTTGCAGATGACTGTGCCCTCATGGCCCATGAATAGATTCAACTACAGACAATTGTGGACAAGTTTTCATAAGCCTCCAATCTGTTCGGACTCAGAATTAGCCTAGGAAAGACAGAAGTCCTCTTCCAGCCTGCCCCAAACACAATCTCTTCACAACCCTGCATCACCATCGGCGACACGCAGCTGAAGAATGTGGACAGCTTCAAATACCTAGGCAGCACAATATCCAATGATGGCTCCCTGGACAAAGAGATCACTGTGAGGATCCAAAAGGCCAGCCAAGCACTCGGACGACTTCAAACCAAGGTCTTGCAGCACAAGGATATACACTTGTCAACAAAGTTGAAGGTGTACAATGCAGTTGTCCTGACGTCTCTTGTATGGCTGTGAAACGTGGACTGTATACCGAAGGCACATCAGTCGGTTGGAACAATTCCACCAGTGCTCCCTGAGAGCCATCATGAGGATCAAGTGGCATGACTGAATCCCCAACCAGGAAGTCCTTGATAGAGCAAACACAACAAGCATCGAAGCCAAACTGATCCAGGCCCAGCTTCGTTGGACCGGCCATGTCATCCGCATGGATCAAAACAGAATCCCAAAGCAACTGTTCTTTGGTGAGCTAGTCCAAGGCAACCGAAACCAAGGCTGCCCTCACAAGAGGTACAAAGACAACCTCAAGATGCACATCAAATGGGCAGACCTTCAACCGCATCAGCTCGAGCTCGCTGCCTCAGACAGAAGTCACTGGCGAGTCCTGACCAGAAAAACCAGTTCCACCTTCGAGGCTGACCGCCGCCAGCGTCTTGCTGCAGCCCGTGAGAGACGTCACAAAGCTGCGTCTCAGCCACCCCCAAGTACCGGTGTCCCATGCCCCACCTGCAACCGCCTGTGTTCATCGGAATTTGGACTCCAGAGCCACATATGCGTCCATCGTTGATGAGACTGCACAACATGTCTTCCTCGGCCCCGAGAGACTACCAATATATATATATATATATATATATATATATATATATATATATATATATATATATATATATATATATATATATATATATATATATATATATATATATATAAGGTTATATATATAATAGATTCCACCGCTTTATTAACAAAAATGCCTGATGACTTGAAAAATGTTCAGAGTTCGATAGATAAATAAAATGCCTGAAGGACCATTTTAGATCAAATACAATTTTTTTTAAACATTATAGAATCAAACTTTGTAAACATATATGGCGAAATATAGGTCATCACAAAATGCATGGCTGTATATGAAGAATCAACATCAATGCAGGAGAAATCAAACAGCACACATTAGCTAAGCAGCAGGGAGGGCGGATCCTACAATTTTTTTAATTAGAGATTACGCTGAAAACTAAAGTTTCCTATAAAAGCGAAAATACAAACGTCAATAACGTTAAAACCGAAATCTCTAACCGACCCGAAACTTTCCAGTTTGGGTTAGCTTATTTTTGTTACTTTATTTTTTTACTTTTGTGTTTTTGTTTTTTAATGGCGTGTTTTGTTTTTGTAGCCGCTTACTGATTCTTTGTTGTCGCCCTCCCTGCTGCTGTGTTTTTCAGTCAAAAATTTTATCGAGACCTATACGATATCGCGAACGAGGATCATGTAAATTTATCGTGATAAATCCGTGTGCGGTAGCTTGTGCTTTTGAGAAGAAATCTTTGAATTTCATCATATGATATACATATCCCCTGAACACCAAGTCTGATGAATGTTTCGCAGAGTATGTGTATCGACCCCATTAAATACAACTAAAAGATTACAATTGTCTCTGATCACTTTAGGTATTTGTGTATATCGCTGAGTAACATATAGAATATCAGTGTTTTTGTGTCTGCCTCGAGAAAATATCCGTGCTGGATTTGGTTGTTTGTCCAGCATCACATCATCATATACTACGAGATTATTAATAAATCCATCGAGGTCATCTACAGATGGGGTTTCATCAATATCGGTGATAAAATCAATAATATCATTGCCGTCTTCATCCAGCAACTTTGCGTTTTCATTAAAATCTTTAAGTACTTCATAACATCGTTGATCATCTACAGATGGTGCCACTAAATATAACTTATCCCACTTGAGCCATCTCATTATCAGATTAAGCAGCAATTGCGTCTTACCAGATCCAGATGGACCTGATATAATTTGGTAGTGCTGCATGATGCTTGATTGGCTCTTGCTTTCGTGTAGCTGAGAATTCAATGACATACATGTTGTACAAATATAATAAATAATATGAATTTATATTGTGTTCGATGCAGAGCATCCACCCCCACCAGTGGATTAACAACAATAACAACAAAAAATAAAAAGCGTGCGCTTACAGGCAAATGTGTAAAATGTGGTACAATCAAATACATATTTACTTCGTATCATACGAAGACATCTGGTGATATCGCTGCTTCACTGGGAAAATTACTAGGGACTCCATGGGCTAAATACCAAGGAGAAAAACAGCTTCCTGGATATAACTATTGTGGTCCCGGAACCCGACTTGATACCCGACGTGACGAACGAGACCAACCAAGACCAGGAGAGTATCCAATAATTGCGATTGATCAAGCGTGCCACATTCAATATCTTGCATAATAAAATAAAGATTTACAACGACATATTGCAGCTGTGAAGTTGATTCACTCGTTAAATTCCATAAAAAAAAATAAATCTCTCAGAGATAAACTTGCTAGCTTCCTAGTAAAATCTGCGATGAAGGTAAACTAGTGCTAGGAGCTGGTAATTAGTCATACATAACTATTATAATGGAATCGATTTATTATAGCCCGAGAGCATACAGGAGAGGTAGAGCAGCGATTTGTAAACTTGCTGTTGCAGCAAATGTCACACGTTCTGTTGCTGCAAATTGGTTAGCACGACAGGCAATATGGCAAATTTATCTACCACCACCTAAACAAATTCAGTATGCTCATTTTGATGTCAGTACTCCCAATGAAGTTCATCAAGCAGATATTTTGTTTTTACCACATGGTACTATAAAAACACGTAGACCTCAATCACGCACATACAAATACGCGTTAACTGTTGTTGACGTTGCAAGTATAAAGAAGCAGAACCATTATCAACAAAAACAACAGCTGAAGTTGCATCTGCTTTTGAACGAATTTATCAACGCGGTGGTCTACGATGGCCACAGCTACTACAGGTTGATCCTGGCAAAGAATTTCTTGATGCAGTATCATCTCTGATGAAAAAACATAATGTCAAAATCAGACGAGGACATTCCGCAATTCATCGCGATCAGGCAATCGTTGAACGATTTAATCGAACACTTGCTGAAAGATTATTTGGATATCAATATGCAAAGGAAAATCCACTGACCTTAAGTCCGTGGACAAAAGATCTCGTGAATGGGTTGCAAGATACCAAGTGTGATAGCTGCGTTAAATAATGAAATTACTCGTGCAACCCCATCAGCGCGATCACAAAAAAAAAAATATACCAATACCACGACGTGACTCTTCCTCAAAACAACCAGTACTGGGTAATGTGACTGTAAGATATTTATATGAACCCGGTGAACTTGAAGGGGGTAAAAAAGAGCAACTAATCCTATTTGGAGTGTGACCACACATAAAATTTCCAGCGTGGTAAGATCCATTGGTAGACCTGCAATGTACAGACTAGATTCAACTGCTCCTCAGCGTGGATTTGTACGCTAACAGTTACAAGTAATTCCTGAAGATATACAATTACCACCGCCTTCACTTCTGTAAAAGCAGAACACTAGCACCCTTATGTCGCTTACACTCAAGACAGGTCAATATCGCATTTTCACGTGTGTGACCGAGATTACTATTAATTCTATCCACGATGAATTGTTTTGGATTATTATTCGAATACTTCCACATCATTATTGTATTACAGCTCGCACAATGATTATTCTGTTGTTGTCTTAGTGTCATCATAAAAACAACATCGAGATCAAAATCACGTTTTTTTTTATTTATTTATTTTTTGTCAGATTGCTGATAACCAAATTTTTCTTGACATCTTTAATGTTTCTATCAGTTATTTCCTCGGTTATCACGTGATCTATTACAGCTCTCTTCAGCTGAGATATTTTTCTGACTCTCGACACCGCTAGATAAACTAAATTTGACCATTCGATCTGATCATCGACAATCCAGATATTTGTATCAGAAATAGTTAATCCCTGTGACGAGTCAATTGTTTTAGCGTACCATAACGTCCACGGAGATTTATCCGTCGTTAAAGCGTTCTCAACTGCGCTAACATAAATAACAACAATATCATCAAGAACGAGGTTTTGTTTCTCATTCGTTCCTGGAATATCGACCTTAATATTCTGTTTTCGTGTATCTGCTGGGCGATAACAAAGAGGAACAGGCAAATCCGAAAATCTTTCCTTATGTAACAGAAATAATTTCTCCTGAAGTGTATCACGAACTATCTTCCGACTTGCGACTATCAAATCAGTAGGCTTCCAAAATTCCAAAAATCATTCATCGAAGTTTCTGGAATTATTTCGCCCATTATCTTACACTGAATTCTAAATGGCTGCAGTCTGATCAATCTTTTAAATTCTTTCAGCGCTTCATCAATAGCTCTATGATCATTAGTTATCTCCTCATAATAATCTACGAACCTTTTCAGTCATTCGTGTGGAGATGATCCAACAAAAGGTGGTGGTTGACAATGATCACCACACAGGATACTCGCAGTATTTCTCGTTAACAACCAATCGAGAAATATTTTTAATACCTCCAACGATACCGTACAGATCTCATCCCAAATAATAATTTTAGGAATATGTCTCTCACCCATTCGGTCAGAGTCCACGTATCTCCCTTCCATCCAAAGAAACTGTGATATGTACACGAATTAACTCCACGTTCGTTCATTTCTCGTGCAAGTCTATGTGTGGGTGTCAAAACAATCATATCGGCGGATTTATTTAATCGTCGAAATAATTCAATCGCACGTGTTGTTTTACCAGAACCACCGTACTCGTTGAGATAAACAGTCTTATGACGGGTTACAGGATCAAACACAGATGAAGCCGATGATAATTCCGATAAACGATTATTTTTATAAAATATTTCCTCTGGTCTGTAATCGGCCGATACAGAATAATCAAGAATCTGTTCTCGTTTTATTCTCCACGATCCCCAATCAGCGTCATTGGAAATGTTTAACTGTTTCAGTGATTCTGTGTATTTATTATTGATATAAAATGAATCTGTTGCGACTCTAACCGCGGTATCGGAAAATCTGTTTCTCATCGATAATAAATTTATCGAAACATACGCAAGAATCGAAGATCTTAAATGAGTAAACTGCGGTGATTCACCATCAGTGTAGCTCACGATTGTACCTAATTTAGTTCCATCAGATAAATAAACATTTTCTCGGTTTATAAAAGTGCCTCTCTCTGTTGTATCAGCAATTATAAAATCCAATTCCACATCATCCATGATTAATCTACAACAATGTCGTTTGTGATCATATGATCCTCCTTGCGTAAATTTACCAATTATTTTTCTCCTTTGCGAGTTTATTTTCATAATCAGTTATATCAAGATTTTCAACATCAGAGTATTTCTTCTGCTGTGGTATCCAAACTTATTTCTGCGGACGATACGATATAATTGCTTCAATGAATGTCGATGACACCAAAATTCCCGTATCAATCATATATCTAACTGAAAGTATTGGAACCCAACATTTTTCTGAAAAATGTCTCCCAAACCAAACATAAACAACCGGGTGGAGATTCCGAGTGAACTCAAATGACATAATTTTAGCAAATCCGGTTAAGTCAAGATCAGTCCATTTATCGCAACTCTTGTCATTTCATGTGTTGGATGTCCAAATCTTTTAAAATACTCAGAACATTCTCCGTATACAAGAAAACTTCCGGGATAACATGCAACCATATCAACCGATATAACATCTTTATAATCGTATTTAGTATTCCATAATCCACCATGTCCGTATTCTATGCAGCTTAGCTGCACGTCTTCAAGAAATTCCAATCGTGTTGGTTTCCATGAATATTTCTTTTGAGCAGCATGTCCAGCGACTGACGGAACGGTAAAACAATTGCTGAGTAATCGTTCGACAATGATTTCATCACCGCCGTTAGCGCCGATTTCATCGGTGCTCGTGTATTTCAGCGCAAGATTTTTCGTTTCGTCGTGGAGATATTCGGTACGATAAATATCCCCATTAGGCCGTACAAACTGATCATAGCGATTTTTATCGCTGTTCACAGATTCTGAACTCTGTAACAACCACACGGATACAGGGACACTCTTACTGATATTTCTGATAAAATCAAACATATCGCCGCTATAAAATTTAACAGTTCGATTTTGTTGAAATATTGTTATAACCGAAGTCCACGCGTGTGCGTTATGATCAATAGTTTCTATCGAAGTTCAATTTCTTTTATATTTTGATTCGTTTAAAATCTCTCCGGTTAATGTCTTCACTCTTATTGCAAATCTTAACTTTTTTCCAGTTCAGCAACATCTTTGATAGACACTCCAGTATCTTTAACTGTTTTTGAACATTCATTTATTTTTTACGTGTTAAATCCGTTAAACCGTATCCTCCTTTCTCGTTTGTGAAATGTTCTGTAACTCGCTCAGCAACACAAATCAGGCGAGAAATTTTCATTGGTAGAAGTTTATCGACGTTAGGTTTATCATTCAGTGGATATATCGCATAAACAACTGCAGTTACAGGATATGCTCGTTCATAATAAGGTCTATCAATTCCAGTCAGTATTCCTGGTTTTGAATTTCTATTTATCGCTACAATACCTCCACTATGGCTCTGACGAGACACGCGAACAAGATCACGTTTGTCACGGAAAATCCATGTCTCGTGGTCTGTTGCTACGGTAAATTTTATTTGAAAAATATATTTTCGTGCAGCGTCGAGATAATTATTAATTGTCACTGCTCGTTTATCATTCACTGTAGTGTAATAACCTGCATTTAGGGAGTGAGGTATGCACGCTTGTATATGGTAAACACCATACAAGCCGCCCAATTCAGTCTCGATTTTTTTTAAATCAGCGCATTACCAGTGAATTGTTCAAATGAGTTGACATTAATATTTTCTAGGATCCTCTGTTTTGTTTACTTCGTTGATTAACTGTTAGCTGGTATAGTCTATATGTTTTGAGTTAGCGAAAATAGGGAGTATCAATGCCGACGGCTGGCATCCTCGATAAATTGATTAATGACTATTTCTAGTTAACCGTTTAAGAATGCACGGTACATAACCCAATGTGTTTATAGCCTCTGATGTTTCATTTGTATACATCATCGCATGTAAGTTTGTTTTTCTTTTCTCTTCCTTATTTCTTTGGTACATTCACATGTTGACTGCCCTGTCATGGGGTCTACCTCGGTAATATTGTAACAGTGCATAACAGTTTCCGAACCATTGCTATCAGCAACAGCATAACACGGTATGTGCCGCGAATTACAAAACTGATTTTTTTCTTTTCTTGGGGCAATACAATCGCAATGTAACAATGTGTAAAATATCAAATTGGTAATTTCTATGAATGATCATTGTGAAGATTGACTAAATATACCCATGCAATACTAGCTCATACTTGTTTGAATCAACCCACAAAAATTGTGGGTTTTGTGTGTTTTAGAACTGTGGGTTTTGTGGGCGTTGTGGGCGCTGTGGGTTTTGTGGGTTTTGTTAGAACTGTGGGTTTTGTGGGCGTTGTGGGTGCTGTGGGTTTTGTCAGGAGTATATAAGGCTTTGTGGGCTGCTTGTAGAGGTCAGTCAGCTAGCAGCGATCAAACTAGATACATCACAGTTATTGTGGGTTTTACTTTTTTTATTTTATTTTTTTATTTTGTTTTGTTTTGTTTATTATAGTTATGTAACTTGAAGCAATGTTTTGGACAGTAAACTTTTGTTAAAGTTTATTTTAGCATAAATCAATATTTATTTAAGGAATTTATTTAATTTTTATTTTTAATTTCTTTCACTCTTCCAAATTATATGCATTCTAGTCATTTCTAATTTATTTTTATAAGCAAATTAGATATTGTTATATCATTTGTTATTTGAACCTCAGTTATATGGTCAAGTGAGTGTTGTCCTCACAGACCAATACTTTTATTTATTTATTTATTTATTTTCTTTATTTAATTAGTTTTATGAAGCTAAAGACATACAGAGAAGTTTCTCTACATTACAAAGATATAATTCCTTTTCTTAAACTATAGGTCCAACAAAGTTCTTAGGGAAATGGAATGTTTAAGTCATTGTGAGTGTTTTCCTCACCGACTTGACATTCTAAATTCAATTCAACAATACTTGATTAATCTAACAATCTATAAAAACATACATTATTTATGTTTTTATTTTATAATTTACTAGTTGTCTAAGTCATTGTGAGTGTTTTCCTTACCGACTTGACAGCCAATTTACTTCCCTCTATATCAATTCACTTCAAATGAGTATTAAGCTAGAGTTGAAGTGTCAAGTCAAGCAAGTGTTTTTCCTTGCAGATTTTACATTTCACATATTACAGTCAAGTCATATTTTCTCTTCTGTAGTAAACTTCATTGCAACTAAATCCAAATATGGTAACTCTTATATAATTTTCATTCATCAAAAGAAGTAATAATATAATGAACTAATAGTATAGTGCTAATGTGTACCCTGACCTTGTGTGAAATTATCATATACCATACTGTACCTCAAGACAATGATAGTATTTTGGCTTAGTGCATAAAACAACAAGACTGTCATGGTTATGAACTGACTTTACTCAATGTTTCTTAATAAATGGATCATCATATTATCTTATGGTTGAAAAGAAATCGAGAGTTCGAGTTCACTCCATTCTCCCCTCCTTAGTCATCTGATAAGAAGCATACTCATCCCTGGTGCCGTACTCCAGTGTAGTATTCTCAGGACCTAGCTCGGCCGTTACAAAGTCTGGTGCCAGCGGTGGGATCTGCCATTTTGAAAGACAGATCCTGAGATTCAAACCCAGGCCCAAGAGAAGTTGCAAGTTCCTCAGGAGGAAGTTTCATTGGAGATATCTTGCTGATACAGAACTCCAAACAAGCAAGTCTGGGTATACTGCACCTTAATTTGAGCTGTGGTATCTGTCATGGGTAAACGGAGAAATCAAAAAGCTCAGGGGATGAGTCAAATGACTGTCGAGCGGGACCAGGTCCAGGACAAAGGAACTTCATTTGAAATATAAACTGATGCTGGATGCAGCTTTGAAGTGGAATCAGCAGTTGGAGATCAAAATGAATTTGGTGGGGATGTCACCTCTGAAAAAGACAACAGGACACATATGAGAAATGAAGAAGATTTAAATGAGACCAGGGCAACTGATATTGATTATTATGCAGGGCAAAGTAGGTCATGTGAAGCTATTGAGAGAAGGTCAAGAAGATTAAATGCATCTGTCCAGGTGTTGCCAGCCACCAGAGAGTGGCAGAGGAATCTACAGGGTGTTGACCAAGGTGATGTTATTGGAGAAAATGCTGAAACGGCCAAGGAAAATTCTATAGATTTGACTGGAAGAGTTGTATCTGCAGTAAGTACTGCAATGCAATGGTTTATGAAAGAGGTATCTGGGACAATGCGGAGTATAGAGAATGTATTACAAGGGTTGGTGGCTTGGGCCCAATCACCATCTTGTGGAAATACTCCAGCTGGGGAGTCTCGAGATTCGGTTATTGAGACACGAATGAGAAATAGAGAAGTGCATTCGACAAGGACACGAATGTCACGGGATAGTGAAGGAAAAGCTGATGATAGTATCAGTTCATCAGATGGGAGTGATGTTGAAGTTGAAGGGTATAGTTCGGGCATTTCCAGATCTAGTCTGAATATGGGACAGGCCGTAAGTTTCAGAACTGCAAGGAGTTATGGTGTGAGACTGCCTGCATTTACAGGGAAAGAATCATGGAACGTGTAGCTCAACAGGTTTACAGCATTAAACTGTACTGAGGAGCAGAAACTGGATGAGTTACTACCACGCCTGCATGGACAGGCTGGAGACTTTGTATTCAGTCAGCTTCCTAGAAAGACCTTAGGAAATTTCAGAGCACTAGTGAACGAACTGAACAATCGCTATCGTATTGTAGAGATGACAAAGACTTATGCTGGGCAATTCAGCAGAAGAAAGCAAAAACCAGGAGAGATTGCAGAAGAGTATGCTGCAGAGTTAAAGCGGCTGTATGACAAGGCACATCCTAACAGAGACACAAGAACCAGAAGAGAAGATTTGCTTAGAAGATTTTTAGATGGTCTGTATGATGACAGAGCACGCTTCCAGGTAGAATATGTTAAGGAACCAAATGACATTGATGAAGCAGTGTCCCATGTAGTAAATTTTATGCAGACCAAGACACGTCCCAATGTCCATGAATCTCTGCATGATAGAACATTTAAAAAGATGACAAGAAAGACTACACCGCAGGCAGTTGAGTCAGATTTAGATGATGATTACGAATTAATTGAAGAAGATGAATATGAAACAGGTGAGCATGTATACCGGGCATCAGTAAAGAATGATGGCGTGAAGAAAACACAGAATACAGTCACGGGTGGTCCTGCTACTCTGAAGACAAGAAAAGACGACAAGACAGAGTGCGAGAAATCTAGTGCGAATAAATCCCAAGACAAAGAAATTCTGCAACAGATAGTTGATAAAATAAAGAAAATTGAAGATGGGCTGAAGAGAATACAGCAAAACAATATGTCCACATTGCTACGCAAGGGAGGCAGGCCACAAATGCAACCTTACCAGAAGAGAAATGAGGGGAATGGTCACAATCTAAACTGTTTTAGTTGTGGGGAGCAGGGACATTTTGCAAGAGACTGCCCATGTAAGTACACGAAACTCTATTCTGATGGACCGAGGTCAAATCTGCAAAATGGAGAGCCCACTCTTCAAGGGAAATCAGTTACCAATCCTACAGACTGCAACTCTGACGCTTTAAACGAGATAGGGCTGGCTCCGCGGGCCTAAGTGCAGCCCCATTTGACAAGGGCCCACATACAGAAGATAATGTTCAAATAAATCCAGAATTAATCAGGCGACGCATCCCAAAGTATGATGGAATTTACATTAAGAGTTCAATAGAAGGGGTGAAACTGATGTTTACTGCAGATACAGGTGCAACAAAGACCATTATTGCTGTCAGAGTTTATAATCAAATACCTGAGGGGAAACGTCCACCGCTAAGGAAGTCTGTAACTTTGGCTGGAGCATGTTGGACACTGTTAAAAGAGTTGGGAAAAGCCACATTTCATCTAGAATTGGGACCACTGAAACTGGACAGGGAGATAATAGTTGCAGAAATTGAAGACGAAGGACTTCTTGGATTAGACATACTGCAAAATGAGAACGATGGACCTGCCGACATTTTGCTAAGCAAAGGGGTAATCAGACTTCATGGTGTATCAATACCATGCATACAGATTGGACTTAATGATGATACAGTGAGAAATGCAAGAGCAGCAGTCGATGTCATCATACCAGGAAATAGTGAAGCAGTAATAGATGTTTTTGTGGATAGGAGGGAAGAAGATGGAATTGCAAAACAAAAAGAGTTTTTGATTGAACCAAGTGAAAATTTTACAGATATGTATCCCCTGATTGTGGCTCCTGCCCTAGTGGACACAAAAGATAAAGTCACTCAGAAGCTTAGAGTACTCAATCCATACCCAACAGCTGTATCTATCAAACAGGACACATGCGTCGGACAAGCATACAGACATGACGGCATTCAAATGACACTCTTTGACACTGAAGATACTGAAGAAACTGGAAGTTTTAGCCAAATCCGCAGAATCAAAAATCAGAAGTCAGAAAGACAATATCTTAATGGGATGGAGAGTAACTTCGAAAGAGTGGATGTAAAGAGAGATATCTCTGTCGGGAATGATAGCTGCAATGTACCAGAACACTTACAAGATTTGTATCAGAGAACTGTTGCAACAAAAGGCCAACGAGAATCAAAAGTGATAGGAGATTTACTTAATAAGTTTGCAAATACATTTTCCAGAGATGACAATGATTTAGGATTGACAACACTAACTGAGCACAGTATTGACACTAAAGATGCAAAACCAGTCAAACAACCCCCAAGACGAGTGCCACTGGCCTTCGCTGCAGAAGAAAAGAAAGCAATACAAGAACTGGAGGATAAAGGAGTAATAAAGAAATCTACTTCACCTTGGGCATCACCCATTGTGCTGGTTAGAAAAAAGAATGGCCAGGTTAGACCTTGTGTTGATTACAGACGATTGAATGCACTGACTGTTTAGGATGCTTTTCCTTTACCCCGTGTGCAAGATTGCTTGGATGCAGTCGCCGGAGCAGAGTCCTTCTCAACAATGGATCTTACCTCAGGGTATCACCAAATCCCAATGAGGGGTGAAGACATTCCAAAGACAGTTTTCGTCACCAAGTATGGACTCTTTGAATACAAGACCATGCCCATGGGACTTACTGGAGCCCAAGGTACTTTTCAACGCCTAGTTGAGTTAGTACTTCAAGGACTTCAATGGCAAACCTGTCTCATCTACATTGATGACATCATTGTTTTTGGGAAAAACTTTGAGGAACACGTGTCACAACTTGAAGAAGTTTTGCAAAGAATACAAAACGCTGGATTAAAATTGAAGCCAGATAAATATCGTTTACTACAGAATGAGGTGGAATTTTTGGGTCATATTGTTAGCAAGGAAGGAGTTAAACCTTGCCCTAGGAATATCATGAAAATACTGGAGTGGCCTACACCAACAAATGTAACGGAGGTACGACAAATATTAGGGGTGGGAAGTTATTATCGCCGTCATGTGAAAACATTTTCCAATATTGTACGCCCTTTGGTGGAACTGACACGCAAGAGGAAATCTTTTCAGTGGACCCCATTATGTGAGGAAGCATTTGAACATCTAAAGAAAGCACTTACAAGCCCAGATATTATGGCTTATCCTTTATCTACTTGTGAGTTTATTCTTGACACCGATGCCAGTGATGTGGGGTTAGATGCTGTTCTCAGTCAGTACCAAAATGGGAAGGAACGAGTGATAGCCTTCGCCAGTCGATCTTTAAACCGAGCAGAGAAACACTACTGTGCAACCGACAAGGAACTATTAGCAGTGCGTTATTTTGTTGAGTATTTTTAGACAATACCTTTAGGGCAGAACCTTCAGAATCAGGACAGACCATCAAGCTTTGGTTTGGCTGTTCAAACTGAAAGAACCAAAGGGACGGATAGCTAGATGGATTGAAATCTTATCAGCATATGACTTTACTGTGGAATATCGTCGTGGCACCAAGCATGGCAATGCAGATGCTCTCAGCAGGTGTCCTAATCCACGGGATTGCAACTGTGATGATGCTGATATGATGGAGCCTTTGCGCTGTGGACCATGCAGGAAATGTAGGTAAAGAGAAGATGACATGATGGGATATTTCTCAGCAACAAACAGATCGGGTCCTAAGCAGGGAGAGGGTCTTCAGATTGTTAATTTAGAAAAAACTACAGATGACCATCAGGTAGCTGACAGCCTGACCTTTAATGAGGAGGAAAATGTGATGGGTTCCAATCAGGCAGAGGGTCCCATTGTCAGGACTGAACATGAGAGTGAGAATTTAAGAACTGTAAAAACCAGAGCTCAATACAGAAGGGATTTAAAGACAAAGTTAGTCCCTGAAGAGGAGAAAGAAGTTCAATGCAGAAAGGAAAATAAGTCAGACAGTTGGGCATCTTGGGCTGGAAACTTCAGCATGATAAAACTCCAACAGCTACAAGAAGAGGAATGAAGATAGAGGGTGGGTCACCAGTGGTTATGCAGCCTAACCTGACAGTGATAGATTCTGTTACCAGTAAAGCTTTGGCAGCTACCTCAGCACCAGCAGTTCCCTGCAAACCTCTAACTACCGTATTGCCAACTGCTATGGCTGCTAATGTTTCCCAAAATCATGGGCCTATACACATGTCGGCATCAGCAAACTTGAACACTCAAGCCACAACAACCAGTACCCGTAGTGAAGGACCAACATCTATTATGCAAACCTCTGTAGAGTCTGAAGACATTCTAAATAACCTTCTGAACTATGAGGATGACCCCTTTCTATCTGAATTCCCCACCCGGGAGGTGGAAATGCCATCCAATGTACAAGTAACACCAAGCTATATTAGTGAGCCAACACCTACCTTTAGTGTCATGCCATCGCCTGTTAGAGAGTCTATGACAAAAAGTGACCATGTGAGATCACCCAAGAGCCTGTCAAGTTCTGCCTCATCTACATGTACTTGTTGTGAAGAACACAAACAGAACACCCAGAGGTTGGTGGAAGAGTTTACAGTTGCAGTGGATGTCATGAACCCATCAATAAGTCTAGCTGCCCAGGCAGTCAGAGGGGCTCTGGACGTTTCCTTAGATGCCCTGAGCAACGTGACAAAGGCATTACAAGAACAAACGGTGGCTTTTCAACAATATCAGAAAATCACCAACGACTTAATAAAATCCATAAATGTGCGCACCCTCACAGATTCAGCTGAAACTATTGGAAACCAGCCAGTCTTGAAGGAGAATAAGGGAAGGAACGAAGAGAGAACAGATAACAAGGAGAACAAGAAGAGTGATAGAAGGAGAGAGAACAGCAGGGAAAAGAAACATCTTAGACAGGAATGCAGGCATCACCCATATTAGGGCACTGTGATATTTATTTTAAGTTGTAATCTATGCTGTAATATTTTAATGGCTGCCTTGCAATTAGGACATTTTGTTTGGATGATGGGTGTCCCTTTTGGTATTGAAGTTGATTATTCTTACTATGATATTAGCTTTTAAAGGGTCACAACTAAAACAGCAATAGTCCAAAACACATACCCACACAATTGGGTTCTACGAAAAAAGAAATTATTTTTTTTTTACCTTGTTATTGGATGTCCATAGTCTTATGACTTCATTATAACCTTTTCTGGGCTCACCCCACTGATGATGCATTGTCTGTTGACACACGCCAAACTTCAAACCACATAAAGTATTTTGGCCTGTACAGCCATGCAATAAATGTGCTTCCGGTAAACTATGTAGTTAAATTTATTAGCATTTTTTTTTAGGAACTCTTTCTCTGGAAAATTCAAGTACCATTATGCAGTATCATGTAAATTGCAAATGCAGCTTGTACTGTGTGCTCCCAATGGCTAATTTTGTTTTTTCTAGTCATGCATTGTATTCTATTGGCTTATACCGGTATATTGTTTTGTAAACTATGCTGACATTTGATTTTAAATGTCATGCATCAATAATGATTTGGCCCACTACTCGGAAGTTTGCCAATGATCTGCTCAACATACTCTGAAATATCATACATTGTAAACTTTAATTTTAACAGCAATTCATCAGTGAGTAAATTTATTACCTCATATACATATTCAACTCTTCCAGATTTGCTTACCAGTAGACATCAGGATAGTAAACATGAGTTTTATTTTTGCACACATGCTGTGTAAGGGACAGTTGAGCACTTTAAAATAAGTTATCTCATACAAATGTAAAATGCATTTATTTCTTCTGCAATGTGTATTCTAAAATGGATTCATATGATCACAATAGGTATGCCAGTTTGTTTCTTTTAACAGTTATATGCCGTTCAGTATCAAACATTGAATAGTTCATTGTAGTATTGTCACATATACTTCAAGTTTTTGAATTTTCTTACTGTGCAATGTATACTTTATAATGGTTAGAATAGGGAAACAAAACTTGTACCTAGAATTGCTCTCAAGCTAAATTAGTGTATCAATGTTCTTAAACATTTCATTGTTAACATTAGTACTTGTGCTTGAAACCTGTATCATTTGTAGGCTTGGAGTTTAAGACATTTATAAATATTAATGATATTAGTGTTGAATTACAATATCTATTGTTCATAGTTAACTTCAGTAATTTAATTCCATGTTCTTGTTCTTCAAGTTGAAGATAGTGAGTTTGATGTGTAATTTATAACAATTACATTTCAATTGATCGTACCATTACTACAGTACTTTCCATAAAATTTAAAGCATCAGTTTTGTGTATGTAAGTGCCTTCAGTGCAAACTTTAAGAGTGTTGTGAGGACACTAACACTCTTGGCAGAGGGTATTGTAATAACCTGCATTTAGGGAGTGAGGTTTGCATGTTTGTATACGGTAAACCCTATACAAGCCACCAATTCAGTCTCGATTTTTTTAGCGCATTACCAGTGAATTGTTCAAATGAGTTGACATTAATATTTTCTAGGATCCTCTGTTTTGTCTACTTCGTCGATTAACTGTTAGCTGGTATAGTCTATATGTTTTGAGTTAGCGGAAATAGGGAGTATCAATGCCGACGGCTGGCATCCTTGATAATTTGATTAATGACTATTTCTAGATAACCGTTTAAGACTGTACGGTACATACTCAATGTGTTTATAGCCCCTGATGTTTCATTTGTATACATCATCGCATTTAAGTTTGGTTTTTCTTTTCTCTTCCTTATTTCTTTGGTGCATACACATGTTGACTGCCCTGTCATGCGGTCTACCTCGGTAATATTGTAACAGTGCATAACAGTTTCCGAACCATTGCTATCAGCAACAGCTTAACACGGTATGTGCCGCGAATGACAAAACTGATATATTTTTTTTTCTTGGGGTAATACAATCGCAATGTAACAATGTGTAAAATATCAAATTGGTAATTTCTATGAATGATCATTGTGAAGATTGACTAAATATACACATGCAATACTAGTTCATGCTTGTTTGAATAAACCCACAAAAATTGTGGGTTTTAGAACTGGGGGTTTTGTGGGTGTTGTGGGTTTTGTGGGTGCTGTGGGTTTTGTGGGCGTTGTGGGTTTTGTGGGCACTGTGGGTTTTGTGGGTTTTGTCAGGAGTATATAAGACTTTGTGGGCTGCTTGTGGGTTTCAGTCAGCTAGCAGCAATCATACTAGGTACATCACAGTTATTGTGAGTTTTATTTTTTTATTTTTTTATTTTGTTTTGTTTAGTTTATTATAGAGTTATGTAACTTTAGGCAATATTTTGGACAGTAATTTTTGTTAAAGTTTATTTAAGCACAAAGCAATATTTATTTAAGGAATTTATTTATTTTTTTTAATTCCTTTCTCTCTTCCAAATTATATGCATTCTAGTCATTTCTAATTTATTTTTTTTATAAGCAAACTAGATGTTGTTATATCATTTGTTATTTGAACCTCAGTTATATGGTCAAGTGAGTGTTGTCCTCACAGACCAATACTTTTATTTATTTATTTATTTTATTTATTTGATTAGTTTTATGAAGCTAAAGACATATAGAGAAGTTTCTCTACATTACAAAGATATAATTCCTTTTCTTAAATTATAGGTCCAACAATGTTCTTAGGGAAATAGAATGTCTAAGTCATTGTGAGTGTTTTCCTCACCGACTTGACATTCTAAATTCAATTCAACAATACTTAAATAATCTAGCAGTCTATAAACATAATTTATTTAAATTTCTATTTTATAATTTACTAGTTGTCTAAGTCATTGTGAGGGTTTTCCTCACCGACTTGACAGCCAATTTACTTCCATCTATATTAATTTACTTCAAATAAGTAATATGCTATAGTTGAAGTGTGAAGTCAAGCAAGTGTTTTCCTTGCAGATTTTACATTTCATATATTACAGTCAAGTCATATTTTCTCTTCTGTAGTAAACTTCATTGCAATTAAATCCAAATATGGTAACTCTTATATAATTTTCATTCATCAAAAGAAGTAGTAATATAATGAACTAATAGTATAGTGCTAATGTGTACCCTGTGAAATTATCATATACTGTACCTCAAGACAATGATAGTATTTTGGCTTAGTGCACAAAACAACAAGACTGTCATGGTTATGAACTGACTTTATTCAATGTTTCTTAATAAATGGATCATCACATTATCTTATGGTTGAAAAGAAATCAAGAGTTCGAGTTCACTCCATTCTCCCCTCCTTAGTCAGCTGTATAGAAGCATACTCATCCCTGGTGCCGTACTCCAGTGTAGTATTCTCAGGACCTAGCTTGGCCGTTACAAAGTCTGGTGGCACAGCGGTGGGATCTGCCATTTTGAAAGACAGATCCTGAGATTCAAATCCAGGTCCAAGGGAAGTTGCAAGTTCCTCAGGAGGAAATTCCACTGGAGTTATCTTGCTGATACAGAACTCCAAACAAGTGAGTCTGGTTATACTGCACCTTAATTTGAGCTGTGGTATCTGTCATGGGTAAACGGAGAAATCAAAAAGCTCAGGGGATGAGTCAAATGACTGTCGAGCGGGACCAGGTCCAGGACAAAGGGACTTCATTGGAAATAGAAACTGACGCTGGATGCAACTTTGAAGTGGAATCAGCAGTTGGAGATCAAAATGAATTTGGTGGGGATGTCACCTCTGAAAAAGACAACAGAACACGTATGAGAAATGAAGAAGATTTCAATGAGACCAGGGCAACTGATATTGATTATTATGCAGGGCAAAGTAGGTCGTGTGAAGCTACTGAGAGAAGGTCAAGAAGATTAAATGCATCTGTCCAGGTGTTGCCAGCCACCAGAGAGTGGCAGAGGAATCTACAGGGTGTTGACCAAGGTGATGTTATTGGAGAAAATGCTGAAACAGCCAAGGAAAATTCTGTAGATCTGACTGGAAGAGTTGTATCTGCAGTAAGTACTGCAATGCAAGGGGTTATGAAAGAGGTATCTGGGACAATGCGGAGTATAGAGAATGTATTACAAGGGTTGGTGGCTAGGGCCCAGTCACCATCTTGTGGAAATACTCCAGCTGGGGAGTCTCGAGATTCGGTTATTGAGACACGAGAAGAAATAGAGAAGTGCATTCGACAAGGACACGAATGTCACGGGATCGTGAAGGAAAAGCTGATGATAGTATGAGTTCATCAGATGGGAGTGATGTTGAAGTTGAAGGGTATAGTTCGGGCATTTCCAGATCTAGTCTGAATATGGGACAGGTCACAAGTTTCAGAACTGCAAGGAGTCATGGTGTGCGACTGCCTGCATTTACAGGGAAAGAATCATGGAACGTATGGATCAACAGGTTTACAGCAATAGCTGATAGGCAACACTGGACTGAGGAGCAGAAACTGGACGAGTTACTACCACGCCTGCATGGACAGGCTGGGGACTTAATATTCAGTCAGCTTCCTAGAAAGACCTTAGGAAATTTCAGAGCACTAGTGAACGAACTGAACAATCGCTATCGTATTGTAGAGACGACAAAGACTTATGCTGGGCAATTCAGCAGAAGAAAGCAAAAACCAGGAGAGTTTGCAGAAGAGTATGCTGCAGAGTTAAAGCGGCTGTATGACAAGGCACATCCTAACAGAGACACAAGAACCAGAAGGGAAGATTTGCTTAGAAGATTTTTAGATGGTCTGTATGATGACAGAGCACGTTTCCAGGTAGAATATGTCAAGGAACCAAATGACATTGATGAAGCAGTGTACCATGTAGTGAATTTTATGCAAACCAAGACACGTCCCAATGTCCATGAATCTCTGCAAGACAGAACATTTAAAAAGATGACAAGAAGGACTACACCACAGGGAGTTGAGTCAGATTTAGACGATGATTATGAATTAATTGAGGAAGATGAGTACGAAACAGGTGAGCATGTATACCGGGTACCAGTAGAGAATGATGGCGTGAAGAAAACACAGAATACAGTTAAGGGTGGTCCTATTACTCTGAAGACAAGAAAAGAGGACAAGACAGAAAGTGAGAAATCTAGTGAGAATAAATCCCAAGACAAAGAAATTCTGCAACAGATAGTTGATAAAATAAAGAAAATTGAAGATGGGCTGAAGAGAATACAGCAGAACAATATGTCCACATTGCTACGCAAGGGAGGCAGGCCACAAATTCAACCTTACCAGAAGAGAAATGAGGGGAATGGTCACAATCTAAACTGTTTTAGTTGTGGGGAGCTTGGACATTTTGCAAGAGACTGCCCATTTAAGTACACGAAACTCTATACAGATGGACCGAGGTCAATTCTGCAAAATGGAGATCCCACTCTTCAAGGGAAATCAGTTACCAATCCTACAGACTGCAACTCTGATGCTTTAAACGAGATAGGGCTGGCTCTGCGGGCCTAAGTGCAGCCCCATTTGACAAGGGCCCACATACAGAAGATGATGTTCAAATAAGTCCAGAATTAATCAGGCGACGCATCCCAAAGTATGATGGAATTTACATTAAGGGTTCAATAGAAGGGGTGAAATTCATGTTCACCGCAGATACTGGTGCAACAAAGACCATTATTGCTGTCAGAGTTTATAATCAAATACCTGAGAAGAAGCGTCCACCATTAAAGAAGTCTGTAACTTTAGCTGGAGCAAGTGGGACATTGTTAAAAGAGTTGGGAAAAGCCACATTTCATCTAGAATTGGGACCACTGAAACTGGACAGGGAGATAATAGTTGCAGAAATTGAAGATGAAGGACTTCTTGGAATAGACATACTGCAAAATGAGAACGATGGACCTGCCGACATTTTGCTAAGCAAAGGGGTAATCAAACTTCATGGTGTATCAATACCATGCATACAGATTGGACTTAATGATGATACAGTGAGAAATGTAAGAGCAGCAGACGATTTCATCATACCAGGAAATAGTGAAGCAGTAATAGATGTTTTTGTGGATAGGAGGGAAGAAGATGGAATTACAAAACAAAAAGAGTTTCTGATTGAACCAAGTGAAAATTTTACAGATAAATATCCCCTGATTGTGGCTCCTGCCCTAGTGGACACAAAAGATAAAGTCACTCAGAAGGTCAGAGTACTCAATCCATATCCAACAGCTGTATCTATCAAACAGGACACATGCATCGGGCAAGCATATAGACATGACGGCATTCAAATGACACTCTTTGACACTGAAGATACTGAAGAAACTGGAAATTTTAGCCAAATCCGCAGAATTAAAAATCAGAAGTCAGAAAGACAATGTCTTAGTGGGATGGAGAGTAACTTTGAAAGAGGGGATGTAAAGAGAGATATCTCTGTCGGGAATGATAGCTGCAATGTACCAGAACACTTACAACATTTGTATCAGAGTACTGTTGCAACAAAAGGCCAACAAGAATCAAAAGTGATAGGAGATTTACTTAATAAGTTTGCAAATACATTTTCCAGAGATGACAATGATTTAGGATTGACAACACTAATTGAGCACAGCATTGACACTAAAGATGCAAAACCAGTCAAACAACCCCCAAGACGAGTGCCACTGGCCTTCGCTGCAGAAGAAAAGAAAGCAATACAAGAACTGGAGGATAAAGGAGTAATACAGAAATCTACTTCACCTTGGGCATCACCCATTGTGCTGGTTAGAAAGAAGAATGGCCAGGTTAGACCTTGCGTTGATTACAGACGATTGAATGCTCTGACTGTTAAGGATGCTTTTCCTTTACCCCGTGTGCAAGATTGCTTGGATGCAGTCGCTGGAGCAGAGTCTTTCTCGACACTGGATCTTACCTCAGGGTATCACCAAATTCCAATGAGGGGTGAAGACATTCCAAAGACAGCCTTCGTCACCAAGTATGGACTCTTCGAATACAAGACCATGCCCATGGGACTTACTGGAGCCCCAGGTACCTTTCAACGCCTAGTTGAGTTAGTACTTCAAGGACTTCAATGGCACACCTGTCTCATTTACATTGATGACATCATTGTTTTTGGGAAAAACTTTGAGGAACACATGTCACGACTTGAAGAAGTTTTGCAAAGAATACAAAACGCTGGATTAAAACTGAAGCCAGATAAATGTCGTTTACTACAAAATGAGGTGGAATTTTTGGGTCATATTGTTAGCAAGGAAGGAGTTAAACCTTGCCCTAGGAACATCATGAAAATACTGGAGTGGCTTACACCAACAAATGTAACGGAGGTACGACAAATATTAGGGATGGGAAGTTATTATCGCCGTTTTGTGAAAATTTTTTCCAATATTGTACGCCCTTTGGTAGAACTGACACGCAAGGGGAAGTCTTTTCAGTGGACCCCATTATGTGAGGAAGCATTTGAACATCTAAAGAAAGCACTTACAAGTCCAGATATCATGGCTTATCCTTTATCCACTTGTGAGTTTATTCTTGACACCGATGCCAGTGATGTGGGGTTAGGTGCTGTTCTCAGTCAATACCAAAATGGGAAGGAACGAGTGATAGCATTCGCCAGTCGACCTTTAAACCGAGCAGAGAAAAACTATTGTGCAACCGACAAGGAACTATTAGCAGTGCGTTATTTTGTTGAGTATTTTAGACAATACCTTTTGGGCAGAACCTTCAGAATCAGGACAGACCATCAAGCTTTGGTCTGGCTGTTCAAACTGAAAGAACCAAAGGGACGGATAGCTAGATGGATTGAAATCCTATCAGCGTATGACTTTACAGTGGAATATCGTCGTGGCACCAAGCATGGCAATGCAGATGCTCTCAGCAGGTGTCCTAATCCACGGGATTGCAGCTGTGATGATGCTGATATGATGGAGCCTTTGCGCTGTGGACCATGCAGGAAATGTAGGAAAAGAGAAGACGACATGATGGGATTTTTCTTAGCAACAAACAGATTGGGTCCTAAGCAGGGAGAGGGTCCTCAGAAAGTTAATTTAGAAGAAAGTACAGATGACGATCAGGTAGCTGACAGCCTGACCTTTACTGATGAAGAACATGTGATGGGTTCCAATCAGGCAGAGGGTCCCATTGTCAGGACTGAACAAGAGAGTGAGAATTTAAGAACTGTGAAAACCAGAGCTCAATACAGAAAGGATTTAAAGACAAATTTAGTCCCTGAAGAGGAGAAAGAAGTTCAATGCAGAAAGGAGAATAAGTCAGACAGTTGGGCACCTTGGGCTGAAAACTACAGCATGATGAAACTCCAACAGCTACAAGAAGAGGATGAAGATATAGGACCTATTGTGAAGGCAAAACAAGAGAATAAACAACAGTCAAGTGCAGCAGTTACTGCTTTGAGTCCAGCAACACGACATTATTGGTTAATATGGGATATCTTAGAACTGCAGGATGGGGTTCTGTTTAAGAAGTTCATCAGAAAAGATGGCACTGGAGAACATTTACAATTCATTGTTCCTTGGGTATTGAGGAAAGATATCATGTTTCAGATGCATGATTCTGTGTTATCTGGACACTTAGGAATAAAGAAGACACGTGAGAAAACTCTTCAAAGATTTTACTGGTACGAAATGCGTGAAGACATTAAGAACTGGGTAATGAAATGTGATATTTGTGCTGCAAATAAGAAACCCAACAAGAATCCAAGAGCACCATTGGGTAATATGGCAGTTGGAGCACCCTTGGATAGGTTGGCAACAGATATTTTGGGGCCTTTACCTCAGACACCTAGGGGAAACCAGTACATTTTGGTTGCAACTGATCATTTTACCAAATGGGTCGAAATATTTGCCGTACCTGACCAGACAGCTGAAACATGTGCACAGAAAATATTGGAAGAGGTTATTAGTAGATTTGGATGCCCTTTGACCATACATTCTGATCAAGGTCGAAATTATGAAAGTGAAATTTTCACAAAGTTGTGCCAGATGTTAGAAATACGAAAAACTAGAACAAGTGTTAGAAATCCAAGATGTAATGGACTAGTAGAGAGGTTCAACCGTACTCTTTCTTTTAAGGATGATCAAAGCCTATTTGAAGGCAGAGCAAGAGAACTGGGATTTGCACTTAGGCTGTTTAGCGGCTGCTTATCGAGCTACACCACACGAGTCCACAGGTTTAACACCAAATTTACTCATGTTAGGAAGAGAAGTAAGGTTGCCTGTAGAACTTGCATTTGGGTATGTGCGGGACCAGACAGGAGGAAAATTCACAAGTTATGGTGAGTATGTTGATCTGATTAGAGACAGGATGCATCATGCTCATCAGGTTGCCAGAAAACATTTACAGTCTGCAGCAAGACACCAGCAATATTTGTATGATGCCAAGGTGTCCCAGTATACTTACCAGCCAGGAGATTTAGTGTGGTTAATAGCAGGAAGTAGGAAGATAGATGTGTCCCCAAAGCTGCAGAACATGTATGATGGACCATATGTTATCAAGCGGACAATAAGGTGTTTAAATTACCTAATCCAGCTGGATCCATATGGAAGAGAAAAACTTGTTCATCACAATAAACTGAAGAAATATATAGGTGAAAAACCCCCAAGATGGACAATGATGGCTTCCAAAATGGCGGTCCTGGATTCAAGAACTGGGAAAGAACATTAGTTGTTAAAGACACAGTTCATAAGTATTGACAGAGCCGATTGTGAAGTAGTTGTATGATGTCAAGTTCAAAGAGTTAGTGCAAGGACTATAAATTTAAACTAAACAGGGTTGAAAAACAAGAATAATAATAATAATAACAATGATTACAATATTAAGGTCAAGAGATTGGCACAGAAAGCCTATTAAATTGACAGCATAGCAGATTTTTTTTTTTTAAAAAAAAAAAATAAGTCTTCTTGATTTGTATGATGAAAAACGTGTATCTTGCAGAAATAGTCCCTTTTGTCGACGAATGGCTGCAATGAATATAAAGATAAGGGAATACACCCACACAAGAGGACGTGCCTATCAGTGCTTAAGATGTAGAGGGTTTGGGAAAGAAGTGGTCGGAGAAAAGGGACGGATGGTTGCCCATTTCTACAAACACCATGTCTCATTGGATAAAGTTCCATACTATTGCAATTTGTGCAACTTTCGATGCACTCAGCAGAGGGACCTAGAGCGTCACGTCAGACACTATCCAGACCATAAAGTGGCTGTGCAAAAATTAGTGGAAAGGGGGCAAAGTATTGACCAAACATATGAGGAGTCGAGTTTAATAGAAAACACAAAACCCTACCAGTGGACAGAGGAAGATATTTTAATTTTAAACAAAGAAGAGTCGGAACTGGTTTGGAGAGAGAGGTCAGGATGTAGAATGAAGATAGAGGGTGGGTCACCAGTGATTATGCAGCCTAACCTGACAGTGACAGGTTCAGTTACCAGTGAAGCTTTGGCAGCTACTTCAGCACCAGCAGTTCTCTGCAAACCTCTAACAACCGTATTGCCAACTGCTATGGCTGCTAATGTTTCCCAAAATCATGGGCTTATACACATGTCGACATCAGCAAACTTAAACACTCAAGCCACAACAACCAGTACCGTAGTGAAGGACCAACATCTATTATGCATACCTCTGTAGAGTCTGAAGATATTCTAAATAATCTGCTGAACTATGAGGACGACCCCTTTCTATCTGAATTCTCCACCCGGGAGGTGGAAATGCCATCCAATGTACAAGTAACACCAAGCTATATTAGTGAGCCACTACCTACTTGTAGTGTCATGCCATCTCCTGTTAGACAGCCTATGACAAAAAGTGACCATGTGAAATCACCCAAGAGCCTGTCAAGTTCTGCCTCATCTACTTGTACCTGTTGTGAAGAACACAAACAGAACAGCCAGAGGTTGGTGGAAAAGTTTACAGTTGCAGTGGATGCCATGAACCGATCAATAAGTCTAGCTGCCCAGGCAGTCAGAGGGGCTCTGGACGTTTCATTAGATGCCCTGAGCGACGTGACAAAAGCATTACAAGAACAAACGGTGGCTTTTCAACAATATCAGAAAATTAGCAACAACTTAATAAAATCCATAAATGTGCGTACCCTCACAGATTCAGCTGAAACTATTGGAAACCAGCCAGTCTTGAAGGAATATAAGGGAAGGAACGAAGAGAGAACAGATAACAAGGAGAACAAGAAGAGTGATAGAAGGAGAGAGAACAGCAGGGAAAAGAAACATCTTAGACAGGAATGCAGGCATCACCCATATTAGGGCACTGTGATATTTATTTTAAGTTGTAATCTATGCTGTAATATTTTAATGGCTGCCTTGCAATTAGGACATTTTGTTTGGATGATGGGTGTCCCTTTTGGTATCGAAGTTGATTATTCTTACTATGATATTAGCTTTTAAAGGGTCACAACTAAAACAGCAATAGTCCAAAACACATACCCACACAAATTGGGTTCTACGAAAAAAGAAATTATTTTTTTTTTACCTTGTTATTGGATGTCCATAGTCTTATGACTTCATTATAACCTTTTCTGGGCTCACCCCACTGATGATGCATTGTCTGTTGACACACGCCAAACTTCAAACCACATAAAGTATTTTGGCCTGTACAGCCATGCAATAAATGTGCTTCCGGTAAACTATGTAGTTAAATTTATTAGCATTTTTTTTAGGAATTCTTTCTCTGGAAAATTCAAGTACCATTATGCAGTATCATGTAAATTGCAAATGCAGCTTGTACTGTGTGCTCCCAATGGCTAATTTTGTTTTTTCTAGTCATGCATTGTATTCTATTGGCTTATACCGGTATATTGTTTTGTAAACTATGCTGACATTTGATTTTAAATGTCATGCATCAATAATGATTTGGCCCACTACTCGGAAGTTTGCCAATGATCTGCTCAACATACTCTGAAATATCATACATTGTAAACTTTAATTTTAACAGCAATTCATCAGTGAGTAAATTTATTACCTCATATACATATTCAACTCTTCCAGATTTGCTTACCAGTAGACATCAGGATAGTAAACATGAGTTTTATTTTTGCACACATGCTGTGTAAGGGACAGTTGAGCACTTTAAAATAAGTTATCTCATACAAATGTAAAATGCATTTATTTCTTCTGCAATGTGTATTCTAAAATGGATTCATATGATCACAATAGGTATGCCAGTTTGTTTCTTTTAACAGTTATATGCCGTTCAGTATCAAACATTGAATAGTTCATTGTAGTATTGTCACATATACTTCAAGTTTTTGAATTTTCTTACTGTGCAATGTATACTTTATAATGGTTAGAATAGGGAAACAAAACTTGTACCTAGAATTGCTCTCAAGCTAAATTAGTGTATCAATGTTCTTAAACATTTCATTGTTAACATTAGTACTTGTGCTTGAAACCTGTATCATTTGTAGGCTTGGAGTTTAAGACATTTATAAATATTAATGATATTAGTGTTGAATTACAATATCTATTGTTCATAGTTAACTTCAGTAATTTAATTCCATGTTCTTGTTCTTCAAGTTGAAGATAGTGAGTTTGATGTGTAATTTATAACAATTACATTTCAATTGATCGTACCATTACTACAGTACTTTCCATAAAATTTAAAGCATCAGTTTTGTGTATGTAACTGCCTTCTGTGTAAACTTTAAGAGTGTTGTGAGGACACTAACACTCTTGGCAGAGGGTATTGTAATAACCTGCATTTAGGGAGTGAGGTTTGCATGTTTGTATACGGTAATCCCCGTACAAGCCACCAATTCAGTCTCGATTTTTTTTTTAGCGCATTACCAGTGAATTGTTCAAATGAGTTGACATTAATATTTTCTAGGATCCTCTGTTTTGTCTACTTCGTCGATTAACTGTTAGCTGGTATAGTCTATATGTTTTGAGTTAGCGGAAATAGGGAGTATCAATGCCGACGGCTGGCATCCTTGATAATTTGATTAATGACTATTTCTAGATAACCGTTTAAGACTGTACGGTACATACTCAATGTGTTTATAGCCCCTGATGTTTCATTTGTATACATCATCGCATTTAAGTTTGGTTTTTCTTTTCTCTTCCTTATTTCTTTGGTGCATACACATGTTGACTGCCCTGTCATGCGGTCTACCTCGGTAATATTGTAATAGTGCATAACAGTTTCCGAACCATTGCTATCAGCAACAGCTTAACACGGTATGTGCCGCGAATTACAAAACTGATATATTTTTTTTTCTTGGGGTAATACAATCGCAATGTAACAATGTGTAAAATATCAAATTGGTAATTTCTATGAATGATCATTGTGAAGATTGACTAAATATACACATGCAATACTAGTTCATGCTTGTTTGAATAAACCCACAAAAATTGTGGGTTTTAGAACTGGGGGTTTTGTGGGCGTTGTGGGTTTTGTGGGTGCTGTGGGTTTTGTGGGCGTTGTGGGTTTTGTGGGCACTGTGGGTTTTGTGGGTTTTGTCAGGAGTATATAAGACTTTGTGGGCTGCTTGTGGGTTTCAGTCAGCTAGCAGCAATCATACTAGGTACATCACAGTTATTGTGAGTTTTATTTTTTTATTTTTTTATTTTGTTTTGTTTAGTTTATTATAGAGTTATGTAACTTTAGGCAATATTTTGGACAGTAATTTTTGTTAAAGTTTATTTAAGCACAAAGCAATATTTATTTAAGGAATTTATTTATTTTTTTTAATTCCTTTCTCTCTTCCAAATTATATGCATTCTAGTCATTTCTAATTTATTTTTTTATAAGCAAACTAGATGTTGTTATATCATTTGTTATTTGAACCTCAGTTATATGGTCAAGTGAGTGTTGTCCTCACAGACCAATACTTTTATTTATTTATTTATTT
>JAECUM010094084.1:0-21816 GCA_016617855.1 Megalonaias nervosa | reverse complement strand
TATATATATATTATGATAAGGATTTTTATCATAATCTTCTCTCATTTCTTGCTATGTGAAGTAATTTCTCATGACTTAAGAAATGTCTTCGCCCATGATTAGAGAGAGAGAGAGAAGAAAGTTCGGGCTCTCTTAAAGGTGAAGGTGTCACGCATAATAGTGTAGATACGGCTACATCTGGGGAATTAGCGATGCAAGAGGTAGCGGGAATCGACTGTAAGAATGAAACCTTCTGATTCTTGACACAGCGGACTTTATTTAAATAACTGATATATAATACTACATTCTAGCGATACACCTTATAAAGCCTTTATATTTAAAATACATGAAATACATATAGAATTATACTTTCTTTCGAACTGACCAACTTCATTCATTTGTGTAATTTCTGCATTTTAGAATAAAATGCAGATAATTAAATATCGAATAAATTCATAATAGCCAAAGAGTATAAAATTCAATAGTTGCGATTAATGCAACAATCATTTTGAAGAAATATATTTTACTAAATTTAAAATAGAATACTAATTTGAAATGGATTACTAAACATTATTCTTTATTGCTTAAAGAATATTTTGTTCCCAAATTAATCCTAAACATGAAGTTGGTAGCGAATTCGTCTTTTTTTAAATAATGATTCCACGAATATAAATGAATATAAAATTCTTTAAAAAGAATTAAACATTCCATTACATTATAATATAAAATAAAAAGAACTCACAGAATGTTGCAAAACTATGAAGTTTACCGTAGAAATCCCTAACATTAAAAGTACTTATTCTTTAAAGAAATTTACGAACACAAACGATTCTTACCTGTAAGAAAGACGAACGAAACCTTCTGATTCTTGACAGAGCGGACTGATCTACACAGGCCCGCTGCCCTATTTATACTGATTGAACATGATCCTGGCCAAATTTGGTAAAGTGTTTGGGCCTGTGTGCGTCCGTCTCGAATCAGAAGGAGGCTCTCGTCTGTTATTAACGGAAGCGAGTGTTTGCTTACGTTAAAGTTTGCTTTATCAGCATTTCGCTTCAGAGAAATGCTGAGTCTTGTATCTCACTTACTAAATAAGAACGCTAGGAATCTAGCCTCTTAGTACTGACACAATTTAGGAATACCAGTTCTGCCGACCTGGCATATAAAACAAATTTATAATACGGGAAGGGGGATTTGCACTTGATTGTAACTTTATTAAAATAGCATATAGTTGTAATACGAAAATAAATAAAGTTAATCTCAATATATTTTAGTGGAAATTACTTCCAATATAATTTAATGAAAACTTAATCCAATGAAAAATTAGTTTTAATACAATTTAGAGAAAATTTGAATGTTATTACTTTTACTCAAACATTCTGTCCTAATAATACCCTCCGGGTCATTTGAGCCGAGTCCTCGAGGCTCGAGAGAAAAAAAATTACATTCATACAAAGAAGGTAATAGATGAAAAATCAAAAATACAATGATAATAGCATTGTTAAAACAGTCGGTAAAATTTAAAAAATACAATGAAAAATCATTGCGGGACATTCGGTAGAGTTCAAAAAATACAATGAGAAAAACACTATAACATATTCAGTAAGATACAAAAAGTGCAATAAAAAGAACACTGGAAAATATTTATTAATATTCAAAAACTACAATGAAAAGAACACTTCTCAACATTCAATAAAATTCAAAAATACAATGAAAATAGTGTGGCACGACATTAGAAAAAAATTGAGAAAAAATGCAATAAGCCAAAAGGTTTTAAAATATTCAAGAAAATTCTAAACAATCTACTTCTACGACTAGTCCTGTTAGACGATTATAGAAAGTTAATATCAGCATGCAGTTCTTGTTTTCTTTATTTTTCTTTTTATATGTTAGTTTACTATTTTTCTTTTGTTATTTTTATTTTTATTTTTTATTTTGTATAACATCAGCAGAATATATTTATAGGTGACTACGGTTATTATTTTGCTTCAGCAAGTGTGGTGAAAAGAACTCTCATTGTTATGGATAGTACTAGTAAGCCGATATTGAGTTTATCTTCTTACTGCATACATAATATCAATAAAGAAATACCAGCAACACTGAAGTAAAAATGTTTGCGAAGAGAATGGAGTCAGAATTTGGTATTAATCAAGAGTAAGGAAAGTGAAAATTTTAGTGTTGTGTTAGTCCTACTCTAATAACCATAACGTCTGTTCACTGGCAATCAAACCTTGACCTGTGTGTGTATGAAATAGAAATTGCATTCAATCTAACCTATGAGCAGGAAGTGAAAATATCATCAAAATCGTAAAACTGATTCGGTGTGGTCTAGTGCAGTCGTGAAATGGGCGTGTATTACTGACGTTACCTGTGACGTGTGAAAGAGAATGTATCGCCGTTATCGTTTCAAACAAACTTGACTCAGAAGCTGACCGTATGCAGGGCAATAGCTGCTCAAAAACTCGGTGTCGAGCAATCGCTCCGACACTTTGACTATTTAATCATTTCAGAATACTTATATACATATATAATGAACAACACGACAACATCGACTGATGTTGCGAAACCAGGGAAGGAAACAACTCTTCTATCTGGTTTGAAGGCATTAGAGCCGTTTCTATGGCGTTATTGCTGAGACACAATACCATAAGGTAAACATTCATATGATTTCATATGAAAACGTGAGAGAAAAACCTCAATAACATTATCGAACCCATTGGGCTACAAAATAAACAACATCTGCATCAATATGTTTGAGACGGCTAGGCGGAAATTACAATTCTCCCTAAGATAGGTAAATACGGTACGACTTTGTTATATGTGTTGGTAGCGAAACATATATACGGTGGTTTCAAATTTCAGTAAGAACAATTTTGATATAATGCTCAGTCTATGGAATGCAAGTTAAGATCATTAGGTTCATTCACACTCACTATAGTAGAAAGCTTAGCAACTGTGACGTATGTTACTGCAGTAGGTTTAAAAAAAAGTTATTGTTACTAAATGAAAAATTAAATATAGCATAAATTAGATTAGTTTTTGGAAATAGTTTGAAATTAGCGCACTAACCGTGCAACTTGTATTTCAAAAAAAAAAAAAAAAAAATAAGATATAGCAAAAACATACCTTTGTGAGAATTACCACAATCCAGAAATATTCTTCCTATGAAACGAATTAGATATTAAATAGTAAACAATACACGTATTGTTTACTGTAATACTGAAAGAGTTCAAATTGTAAAAGTTAAAGTCACTTTCACTGGAAAGGCAGCTGTCAATGCGGCCGTCGTTGACTTGGGGCCTGGCGGAGATATTGCTGTTAGACCCATGGAAATCTCTGTTTATGGCATGGATAGATGTGTTTCAGCCTGGGTTGTAGATAGCTCGAATTCTGGGCTGGGCTAGGTAATATATGCATTCGGCATGAATTTCAGGTGTTACTGCAAGAAGAATTCTCACCGGTGATGCATGCATTTTATGCTGGAAATCCTCTGAGTTGTAATTGTGTTCGTTCCCTTGTGATGTTTCCGGTGCTGATGTTTCAGAACAGACCCTTCTTGTGGGCGAAAAGTACGAAAATCACAGAAGAGTTGTCCAGTCGTTGCAGAGTGACACCTTTCGTCTTGATATTCGTCCGTCATTCTTTTGTTTATTCTCCAACTACTTGTTATGAATGAAAAGTTCTATTTCCACCACTGTTATGAAAAGTTTGTTGTTATCATAACCTTCTTCTCATTCCCTGCTATGAGAAGGAAATACTCGTAACTTTAAGAGATGTCTTGGCCCATGATGAGAGAGAGAGAGAGAGAGAGAGAGAGAGAGAGAGAGAGAGAGAGAGAGAGAAAGAGAGAGAGAGAGAAGAAAGTTCGGGCTCTCTTAAAGATGAAGGTGTCACTCATAACTGTGTAGACACAACTACATTCTTTTGAGAAGCTTGGCAATGCGGAGGTACGACGGGATCGCTGTAAGAAAGATAGACGAAGCTTTCTGACTCTTGGACAAACGGACTGATTAACACAGGCTGCGCTTCGTTATTTATACTGATTTGACATGCTCCTGGCCAAATTTGGTAAAGTGTTTGGGCCTGTGTGCGTCCGTCTCGAATCAGAAAGAGGCTCTCGTCTATTCTTAATGGAAGCGAGTGTTTGCTTACGTCAGAATTTGCCTCGTCAGCTGTTTTGTTTCAGACAAACGCTAAGTCTTATAACTTACTCAGTCAGAAAAAAGTGTTAAGAATCTGGCCACGAAGTACTGACACAATTTAGGAATACTAGCTTTGCTGACTTGGCATAAAGAAACAAATGTATAATACGGGAAGGGGGATATGCACTTGCTTGTAACTTTATTAAAATAGCATATAGTTGTAATACGAAAATAAATAAAGTTAATCTCAATATATTTTAGTGGAAATTACTTCCAATATAATTTAATGAAAAATTAATCCAATGAAAAATTAGTTTTAATACAATTTAGAGAAAATTTGAATGTTATTATTTTTACTCAAAAATTCTGTCCTAATATATATATATATATATATATATATATATATATATATATATATATATATATATATACACACACCTATCTATCAATCTATATATATGAGCAGTGGATTACTTTAGTATAATATATACTTCGTTCAGTTCCTATCTATCTATCTATCTATCTATCTATCTATCTATCTATCTATCTATATATATATATATATATATATATATATATATATATATATATATATATATATATAATTATATTTATTTATTTACCGGAATAAATACAGGAATAAAAGTAATTACGGGAATATTATGTAATTAAAAATCAAATGGAGATTTTATCTCTTTTCAAACAGATCTTGGCTTACTTGTGTTAATGCAATGTAACCATTTTGTTTTGTGAACACTTCGGGTTTACTTTTAATTTTCATATTTTTGTTATTACAGCGTGTGATTTTCCCACAGAAGTCATATTTCCCATAAATTACACTAAATGTCAGATTTTTAAGCAAGTCGTTAGACTGTACCGACTGCAACCAATATGTAATTTAAATTAAATATTGACTGCAAGTACCTGAGTTGCAATCACTACCCAGTTTCGCTTAAAAATGCATAAAATTTAAATCTTAAATCTTCGTTTCATTATGGTTTTACACAATTATTCCAGTAATTATTTTTCTTCCAGTATTTATTCCGGTAAATACCTTTATTCCGTTATTAATACTGGGAGGTACGGTTCATCTTGTCACCCCACATCACGCGACTTTTAGCTACTTTACAAAAGGGCGACCCTTAATGAATGGATAAGAAGCTAATCATACACGCAAATAATAATGACTGTAAAGCTGAAAAGAATGTCGTTCTGAGGTAAATATACCTCTTCAATCTTGTTATGAATTAATAAACGTTTGATAGCGATTAAAGGCTTACTTGTAAATTAAAGATGCTCACACATGATTTTTCTATAGACATTGTGATATTTTTTGTGGGGGTTATTAAATATTAAAGCTCTTGATTATCAGTAGAATTTCTCTTCGTGACCATAAATGGAGATTACAATAATTTTATATTAAACATATGATTAGCTTACATTTGTTTCCGGGGTTTTATATTCATAAACATAATGGGGAGGGGGGTAACATTTCAAGACGAGAGGGCAAACATCTATTTAGTGACATGTAAATGGGCTCTTAACTCACCAACTTTTTTTCCAAGCTCGCATAAATAGTGACCGTTTGCCGTATGGCGTCTGTGCATCAGTCCACACTTTGTTTTCGCAGGATAACTTTGGTTTTAAGTAATATACAGTTATAAAAATTGGTGGATAAGTTCCTCTTTAAGTAATACAGACTCGTGTTGATATTTGGTATACTTGGGCACAGAAGACAGAAGTTAACCGGGCCTTAAAGGTGGATGGAAGGGTACTCGAGATGACGGTACTTACTTTCCTTTCCTAATTTTGCAACTATTTTTTTCTATGCGTTTATGTAATGAGTCGAGTCCGCTGAGGTTATGAGTATCAACTACACTTTTTAACAGTTATCGCCATTTCAAGCGGCACCTTCCGCGTCTTGGATTAAGAAGACGAGGAAACTGCAACGCATATAATGCCCAACGAGCACTTCGGGTAGTCCTGTCTATATTAGAAGTCACCTTGTAGAAAGGTATCTCAGTACTTTTTAAAATCTATGTATCATTTAAAGCTAATGCACTATAAAGTCGTTGAGCAGCAAGGGGGGGGGGATGGGCAGAACCCCCCAAAAATGGCGATCTAATTTTTAGGGAGACCCTCATCAGGGCCCCGTTTTGCAAAGTGGGTGCTTAAAAAGTGTTGTTTTAGCCAAGTAATGTTGGCTCATTAAACTATCCAACGGCCAATGAGAGTACGCTACCGATTTATTTTTTTTTTCGGGGGGAGTCCACCCCAAAAAATGGCGGTCGACAAATTTTTGCGACCTAAAAATATAGCAAAAGGAAGTGCCCGCGACCAGGTTTAATGACGTTGGATATCTGTTAAATATTAGGTAATTCTTATATTTTTCTTTATCCATCGCAATTGTTGGATCGCTAAGTGCGAAAGAGGCTTCGTGGTTTGTTAATTTGTAAGCAAGCACAAAATGCTCCATTATACGTTGAGCAACACAATTTAGCGAGCCTGTTTTCATCCGATCAAGAGTATCTATGTCTGTTTCATTTAAACGATAAATTGCGTAAACAACAGCGGACACTGGATATGCGTTATTGTAATACGGCTTGTAGATTCCGGTGAAAATACCTGTTTTAGAATTTTTATTTATCGTGACGACAAATATTCAGTCACTGAGGTAAGATGTAAAGGGAAATCATAAAAAAAAACTCTAATAGGATAATCTATCCTACACATATAACATATGATCATAACAGGTTTACTGCATTTCTTGTTAGTTTATTTATATGGACTCTTATGTTGATGTTCATTTAAGTTGAAGTTTACATGATTTGAACAATGTTGTTGGTGATCATTTGCAAACAAAAGATTGAAATTATTCAAAAAGAATTTCATAATTTTCATTTGAAATGAGCACTACTGTCGTATTGAATTTATAACATGAAGAAAAACTAATTGTATCTACACAGCCGCATAAAAAGGTCATTTATCTTAATTTAATATACATGTGGCTGACGCAGACAATACACACTTACCTTATATGACGTTATTCAGTGCTATTATTTGAATTTTTGTCAAACATGACGAAATTAACACACATGCATATGCTTTAATGATACAGTTGTCAAACAATAACAATTTCTTCTTATCGGCTCTGAAGTGCATGCGAAAGTTGGGTATGAGAGGAATTAATACATAGTTTAATTTAGTGACAATTCATGGTTCTATAAATATATTCAACTGCTTACTACACTCATATCGCGTCAGTTTGCATGATCAAAACCTCACGTTCATTGTTATTCTATACAATGCTCCCTATTAGAGCAACATTACTGAATTTCTAGTTCATTTTAATTTATATATGTCTTTTTCAATAAGCAGAGGAGAATAAATTTACAGAAGCAGAACTAAATACATTTCATAAAAATGTCATCAAAAGCTTCATCTTCGGCATACATAAAAGACCTAAATATCCTGAAAACGTGTTCTTTATAACCCACCGCCTCCGTAAAATACGTTTTGTGTAAATGAGCTAGGAAAATAATAGTGTTAGCTTGTTTAAAGAAACACACAAAACTTCTTTTGGACACGATCTTTCATATGCCTCTGTCTGTCTTTGAATATTTTTAAGAGCTATATTTTGTTACGTATTGGCTCGTTTAAAGTAACATAAAGAAAAGAGCGAAGACAACAAGCTTTGTAAGTTTTAGCAAAAATAATTTATTTCCCTAGAAAACATGGTGAAAAGGTGAAAATATGAAATAGGACTTACGATTTGCGAAGAAAATCCTAACATTTGTCCTAGAATTGTGAAAAACATATAAGTCCTATCAATCAACAGTTCTAATTGAAGCTAGTCTGAATCTCAATTCCGTTCCAAGATGGTGGATGATGACGTCAGACGAAGTTTTTACACAAATGTCCAGAATTTTCACTTTGAATCACAATATGTACTGTTCTGTTCCAGTTTAGAATTAATTTCACCAAATGTCTTTGTCCAAAGCCAGTTGTGTAGTTCTCCAGGGACAATAATTATAGTTTAACAAGTAAATGAACTACAGCTGTCATCTATAACAATACACATCTCGCTCTACAGACGTAAAAATGAACAACTCTCTCCAGCACCAGAAAAAGAGTACCTTCTTCTCAAGACATATGAACGACTCTACAAGGTGTTAAAATATGACACTGACTACTATTTCACAGACACCTGAGTATTTAAACTGAACGAAAACGTCATTTCAAGCAAGTGCGCATGCAGAACGCGTGGTTATTTCGCAATAAACAATCGCAGTACACGATCTAAGCACGTATAATTAGAAATGACCTCGGCCACAACCAACCACTTTTGCCGACTGTTTACTTAAATCGACAAACCATGGCATGCAAAATCGTGCTCATACGAGTCATATTTACGTTCTAAATAAACACGACGTTTCTTTTAAAATATCGGACCCTGTGAACATAATCATCACAACAAAAATTATAATAATGAAATAGAAAAAATGTTCAAATTTTAACACACAAGTAATTAAACTACATGGTCGTAACAATTTGTAGTCACAGTGACGCTTCTGTTGTTGAGTTTTCCCGCAATGTATGAATGAAAAAATACATTTTAACTTGTATTTCTACAACTTATAGAAGAACATTATAAGTTACAAGTTTTAAATATGACCGGACGATTTAATTGGATATAATTTGCTGATTTGATTTTTTAATTGCAAAATTTATGTATATGTACTGTTTTAAAATATTTAGCTTTCGCAATTATTATACGAGTTGTAACTATCCTTTTAGCAGTTTTAAATGCCGGGACAAGTTTATTTTTGACCTCTTCTAAATTCCGTATTAGTTAAAAGTTTAGTATAGATTTTATTCTCAACCATTTTGTCCCCGGTTGGCTCTGTAAAATAATAAAATAAAGACAAACAGTCATACGTAAAATTAGATTTGTATAAAGGATATACAGCATATGAATTTTTGAATTAACATTTTATACAATTTTATATAGTGCCTTGGTATTAAGGCCGTTAGGATACAAAATATATAACTTATGAATCCCATAACTCTTTTATCAGTCTATTCATGTCTCCATGCACAATATCTATTGGCATGAAAGAAAACTTAAGTAGAGAGTGACTAATTGTATTAAATGTATTGCACTATTAGATGCGAACTGTGGATCTCTATAATTGTTTATATGAAAGCGATGATTATTCATGCCTATAGATATTGAACATTTATGCAATGGATACATATACAAAGTATCAAAGCAGGAGAATAAATCGGAATGTTTCCTAATTCAACTTCACAGATTACGACGTAATTTTTATATATTGGGAAGAATTTGATACTCAACAATAAAGGAAAAAAAAAAACGCGTACGGACGCACACATGCACCATGCCTCTACAGAAAGCCACACAGAACATTTATATTAATGGAATTGATATTGTAATTATTTCTGCCTAGATTCCTTCACATCCAAGTGAGTAAAACATCAGTCAGAACTACTTTATTTGAATCTGTGCCGGTTTTGTACATTTCGTTCTTGTTTCAAATAGCTCAGCCTCTGCTATTGCTGATAAAATACTATTCGGATCATCACGGGCTTGCCTAAAAAAGATTCGATTACCATAATTATGTCATGTTCTATATATGACCAGCAATTCCTCCAACTTTGATGCATTCCTTGCCGTCATTTGTTTTCTGGTGATATTAGATTGGTTGTAACAATTTTGAGAAGAGATCATTTGAATGTATTTCGATCAAGAAATCAGAAGCGATGTATGATGACGCAGTGGATATAGTTATATCTGCATTTATGTCATCAATTTCTCAAGGCGCTTTCCATTAGAACCACATAGTAGTGTCTCAAACAAGAGACACCTGATAGAATCTATGGCAAAATAGACATGTAACCAAATCTGCAGCATAATAACAACTTTTTCTGAGGATAAAAGGCCCTATCAAATGTGTGAGGGGTATTAAAATAAAATTACTCAGTCTTAGTCACATATTGCCTAAAACCCACTTTCCAATACATAGCGACAACGGTGAGTATATATAAGTGTTGTCACCGTTATTTGTATCGTTAGTCTCATTGATCTAAGTGAATTAGATCTATTGGGTAGAGGAACGCATCTTAGTTCTCGCCTCGTTATATCGCCTTCTGTGCCATTGGATATCGTAGCACGATTCCATATGTTACGGTGAAGCAAAGTTATTGTTCATCGACGAAGCCTCAAAAAAGGTAAAATATAAAGGTATTACAAAAAGGCCTTGTGTAACAGTATTACGTGAGGCCGTGTTGATCTAAACAAATCGAATTTTACTCGTTATTTAACCCAGAATATATGTATATACATATCCCTTTTCGGGGGATGGGTGGGGTGGAACTGAAATAAAATCAATACTGCATCTCTCTGTGTTATGGCTTAAAGTGTGCAATCGGTTACAGACTCTTACCCAGCTGAGAGAAATCGCACTTGTGACCTTTTGACTTATATTATATTCATTCCAAGCATTAGAAATACAAATAAAAGAGACTTTCAACTGGTCTGCTGCATGACAGCCGCAGTACATTTTAAAGTGCGCTTCTAAGTATGGTTACAACTCTTCAGTATTACCCGTCAAATTGTACCCACTATATTCATCATAAATAATAAATATAACGCCGAATGACTCCAAATGAGATAACTTCTCTGTAGATTGTAGCTGTTGCCTATTCTTAGTGACGATGGTGTGAACTAAATTATATATCATCTGATTGGGTGCTCAAGTCGCATAAAAAATGTTAATACATAAAGGAAACATATAAAAGACGACGTATCTAGGCATTTCTTTGCGGACAAGGGATATAAAGTATTTCTATCACCTTAACAGCATAATATTACCTGTTTATAAGTAACTTTTTGGAAGGGAGATAACTCGCACGCGCCACCATCATTACTTCAGGTGAGCAGTTATATTCATATATTAGTTCTATTATTATTATTATTATTATTATTATTATTATAGTCTTTAACTGACTACTGTGTCAAACCTCTTCTGGTCATATATATCTATATCTATATATATATATATATATATATATATATATATATATATATATATATATATATGTATGATCCGCCATAATTGACCGTAATACACATATTCCGTAGTTGTCACTAGCCATGCAAATGAACGACACCCCTCCACTGTTGCACAAATTACATCAGTTTGTAACCAGTCATGATAGAAATTTCGCTAGTTACCAGACAGTGGTGGCCAGTTTAGACCTGATATCAACAAAATTGACCTATCGCCACTTTTCAATCATGCTGAGCCATTAACCAATCAACGAATGTAAATTAGAACCCCATACTGCATTATTGAAAGTTTGAAAATTTTGACATTAATGTTGGTTTGACTTAAAAAAATAATGATTTATCGTCTCGATCTTTCAGACACTTGAGTGACTCTTTACTTTCTCATTGGGCTGAAGGAGGGGTGGGGATACAACAGTGTAATAATAAAAAAAAATAATGGTTTCAGATAATTATCGTCCAATATATTATGCATGCATTTATATTGTTTCCATAAACAGTCGTCAATCGATAAAAATTCCATCTTTCGAACACGGTAGAACTTTAAATGTATTATGTATAATGGTGTACTTCTAAACAGTCATTCTTTAAGATTTTGTTGTTAAGTTTTAATTCATTTACTTCCAAGGCAGCATTAACATAAGCCAGATAAAATTAATAAGGATAAGGTTATATACTAAATACATCAGCATCTTTTGGAGACAATTTCCTTTTACTTGAATAAGTTCTCTCTCTCTCTCTCTCTCTCTCTCTCTATCTATCTATATATATATATATATATATATATATATATATATATATATATATATATATATATATATATATGATCCGCCATAATTGACCATAGTACACATATTCCGTAGTTATCACTAGCCATGCAAATGAGTGACGCCACTCCACTGTTGCACAAATTACGTCAGTTTGTAACCAGTCATGATAGAAATTTCGCTAGTTACCAGACAGTGGTGGCCAGTTTAGACCTGATATCAGCAAAATTGTAGTATATGCCTTACCGGAATCGAAAATGAAAATAAAGGAAATGAAACTCTCATATCAAACGACGCATAACAAAAGTGTTACTACATATTGACCGAAATAGGACTCTACAACAGTTCAATAGATCTTTATTGCTAAAATTTAAAGGTAAGCAAAGCATTTTTTAGCGACATTCCAAATGTGGATTGGCCTTTCACATATTCATGTCAAATGATCTGAGTTGACTCCTCGCAATACTTTGATGATCACGTTTTAATTCTCCTGTCATGCTGCAAAACATACATTGTAGCTGAACCAATTCATAACCCGGACATTAGTTGTAACTGTGGTTACAGAGATGGTAGACTAAATATTGTATAAATGAGATATAATACATCTCGTCGAAAGACGTACATGACAGTCATGGTTAAATCAACATTCATCTTCTTTAAAGGGCCTATTTGTTGATGTTTCTATTACGTTGTCCCCATTTTTATGTATCAAATGATGCAAATATAATTTACAGAAGAGTGTCATATGGATGTAGTCAGTCAATTATGGATAAATATTTTATTTATGGATACATTTTTTATAAGCTACTGGATTTAGTTTATAGAGCAAATTCAAAAGAACTGTTACCATGTACCGCTTTGTACCTACGCTACAATGGATTTAGAAATGGTCATACTCTTGAATATTATCATGTTAGATTCACAGAGATTTGTTTTCTTGGTTACTGTTAAAGTACCGTCGTTTCACTCATAGAGCTATGGCAGACTAATGATTGGCATACAATCTTTTAGACAAACAAGGAATTATATATATATATGGAAGGGCATTGAAACGAAAGACGAATTTATATACTACACCACACTTGTGTAGGGCATTGGTTTACAGCATGTTGTTATATATCTGTATAGGATCACCAGACATTCTGACATTATCTTACTACCGTGAGGGGTTTCAAAGGCCCGTGGTGAAAGACAAACATTCACACATGGAACTGTATTATTTACACATTATTAATAACCGTGCCTCTTCACATATGGTATTTCACAAGGACAGCATGTGAGAGTCAGTTTTTATGTCTAGCTTGTATATAGCTTGGATATAAAAAGGTTATGTACATTACAAAATGTCGTATAGGATCCATACTATTCCGTGCTTCTTATGCTAGGTAACTGTTACACATTCACATCAGACAGTTATGACTATCTTATTGGCTTTTAACGAAACAAACGCTAATGAGACGTGATATTGTGGGTATAATGAATTGCACAAAACGCGCCACGACTTCCGATCAGGTCCGGCCTTTGGCAGGATAGATATCTTGGTGCATAGGGACAACGATAGAAAAGATTATGAAACTTTGCGCATGTAAAGGGCCTGTGTCATGGGGACTGTTCATGAGTTTAATGGTGAGGTGTATATAGTATTTGAACTGCTGACGTTTCTATTATCTCCATGTTTGCTGTTATGAACAGCTTATCGAACTTAACATTTAGGCCTGTATTATCAATATGTTTTGTGAGTTATATCATCCGGGATATTTGCTCATACTTGTAAGGTGATTTGAATTATGATAAGTGTGTTTGTGTGTGATTGGGATTTTTAACGTACCTTTAACAATCATTCAGTCATATCGCTATGATATATGCAGTGGGACAGTTTATAGTGATATCTAGGTAATGTTTGTGACTGCTGTATGGATTAAATATACAAAAAGAAAGAAAGAAGGTTTGATTCTGTCTTGATAATATGTCAAAGATTTAGGATAAAATTATGTGTGTGTGTGTGTGTGTGTGTGTGTGTGTGTGTGTGTGTGTGTGTTTCTAAGATTTTTAGACATTTACCAGTCATATCGCTGCCATGTCTGCAGTGTGGCTGTTTATAATGATGTCTAGCACTGGTGCATCATGCCGCCGCCGACATGTACAATCATGTCCCACCCAGCTACATTATCCTGTCAACAGTCCAGCCAGTTCTAACATAAACCTCGGAATGCTGATCGCCAAACTTTAACATTCAAGGCAAACGCTCTAGCCACTTAGGTCACCGGAACGGTCTCGGACAAATGTAATTATGTAACAGGTTTTATGTTGCTTTAATTCAGTTTAGCTATTTATTTTATTTATAAATATATATTTTTTTAAAACCTTTTTTATTATTTGTACAATATAAGCATAAGCTACGTATGTACGGATGAGAGGAAATGGCATCAATTTTTCTGGGTGTTTTTCCACACAGGACCTTGTATAAAAGACGATTTTATGATCGAACTTGATCTGCATGATTAGTTTGATAACATATCGAAATGGCTTATTTTTGAGGGAAATTTGTACGGAAGAAGAAGATCTAATGGCGTCTGTGTGGCTGGTTTTCTTACACTCAGAGGTTTATTTATCTACATCAGACGTTGTATATATATAGTAAATGAACTTGATTTGTACCAACATATTTGTGAACACGTACGTTTTATGCACAATATTAAGATGTTGAATGAATGTTATTGTAAGCATCAGTCTACAGTTTGCTCCTATATTTGATTTTTTTAATTGTTTGAATATTTTTAAAACACTCAACTTATGCATTCGTATGGCAAGATTTAAAACCATCCTGGTGGTTGACATACAGACCTGGTAGTTTACATATAGACCCGGTAGTCTGCATACACACCTGGTAGTTTACATACAGGCCTGTTAGTTTACATACATATTTTTGCTTGGCAAATAACATAATTTCCCTTTACATTGCCAAATACTGTAACATAAGCCAAGTGAGCAATACAAAACTCACTTGGCCTCATGTTTTGTAAATCCATCACCTTTTTGGACATCGTTTCATTAGTCACAGGTATCTGCGTGATCAAATTATCAATGACGAGACAAAATGTCGAATGTGGGCATCATATCTAATCAAGCCGTTTGGACAAGTGTACTCATCGTAGTTCATGCACATGTTTAAGAACTGTCAGTCTATCGAGCAACTATAGCGGATTATCCTGATTAAAGGAACTTACAGTTTGCTTAAAGCTGAGGAAAAGCATACATACGTTTTAAAGATCGGTACGAATACATTACATCTGTTATATGTTTTTCTCTCCTAAATATTGTCAAGCCGTTCCTTTAGATCTGTTTTTTTATTCATATATCGGCAAATAAATAGAAAGGAGGTAGACATATCCATGGCTTTATAATGTTAGTACAAAAGCTCTAATATGTTAGATAGATAAAATAAATTTTGTCATAAATTTTAACTTCCATAAATCTGAAGTGAAATGTCTGATGTATGCAAATTTTCATTCAATCTATTCATATCAATGCGGGCCTTTACAGTTAATAAAGTTATTTCTCACGGCTTAATGAAATGTTCGGGTACAATACTAAAACTATGTTGCTTGGAAGTGATGGGAATACAAACTTGATGTACCGTCCATCCACGTGCTATTTACTTAGCCAAGCAGCTTGATATTCTTCTTATGCTTAAAATAATTCATCCAATAACAAACCAATTACCGTTTATAACAATACGTTTTATAAAATCAGTTCTGTAGAACGTCGGACTCGTACTCCAGTGGTTGCGGGTTCGATACACGCTCATACCCGTTTGAGTCGGCTGCCTCGGTGCATCCTTGCGAAAGGCAAAGTAGATCCAATTTGTTTAACTTGGTATTGGTAATTACGTTTCCAAGGTGCTATTAAAACGAACAAAAACAAAAACAAAAATAAACATATTCCTAATTAAAAAGTGGTATAAATATGCACTGAATCCACTGAAATGGTCAATTCCTCAAATTATTAAAATTCCTATAATCATTGCACTTTAGAAATATATATATTCTACTTTAGTCCCCAAGATGTATTTCCTAACATTTCTTTGCAGATTTAAATAAAATTTAAGCATACGACGGTATGATAGTGGAAGTGTGCTCTGAATTAAGAGTCCGTTCGGCAAGGAATGAGTCAACATCGAACATGGTTTTGATAATGGGCGATAACTATTTATTATCAGTGTAGGAATATTCAGAAGGGGCCCTTTTCGCTATCTTGCATCATTGCTTGGTAATAAAGAGTAGCACTTTAATAGCGATTTTGTATTTGTTTACTTATCAAAGCCTTCTACTTCAGCCCATGACTTTATCATCACAACACACTCATACGCATGCAATTATAATCCACGTGTCTCTGTAACATGCGTCCGTGCATGAGGACTGTCATGTCAGGTAGGAAACTTCAACCTGGACCAGTCATTAACAAAACTTGCATTATCATACTACCCAAGTCTGTACGGAAATGCACACGTGAAGACATACAAACACGAAGACAAACACGAAGATACGTTTTAACAGATATGAGAAAACATGCGCGATGACATATGTCAATCAGCTCTCGCATGGTAAGCAAAACGACTTCTGTTATATTAATTTTATTGCACACACACACACACACACACACACACACACACACACACACACACACACAGAGTGTAAATAGTTGATAATATAGGGTTTCTACCCCACATCACAAATCCTCCATCATAATCGTACTGCCACAACGAATCCCTGACAGAACCCAAATCCTGTTTGTAAGAAGTACAGATTTTCGGAGAAGTCAGCATAAAAAGTTATATAACCCTCATGACACTATTTCAGGACGAGTCAAACCTAATGTGAAAACGGTCGTTGTGGCAGTACGGTTATGATGGAGGATTTTGAGATGCGAGGTAGAAACCCCTCTATCGCAGACTACCCTAATTGTTTCAGCTTTAGCTAGGAGATATGCCTCATGATCTATCTCAAACAGGTAGAAATTGATCTGACCACCAACCAAACAACCAGGCACTAGAGCCCTGATAAAGTTCCCACAAGAAACAATTGTTTTGTTGATGTAGCACTTTTTAAGATCGCCATAGATAGTGATGTTTGCGTACTTGTCCTGAGCAGTTGTACTGCCAAGAATCGTGCTTTATTCTGATAGCACTTTTGTAAATCTAGACAGGAAGCGGAAGTACTGTGATTCATTAGTCTTAACTTTGAAAGTTTTATTCTATTACCTTTCTTGATGTACTTGTACGTTTCATTTGACATCATGAAGCTCACAGATTTTTCATCATATAAGATCATCTTTACCTTCTGGTCGTTATTCTAGATAGCTATACTGCTGTCCATTATATATACTTTGATTCACACAAAATTCTGATTTCCTCTTGCGTTATGTCCTATTCCTTTTCAAAATTCATTAATCTGGTTCAATGCAGATGACTTCAGATATCATCCTTCACGCGAAATTCCTGTGTCAGATCAAGCATAATGTAGTTTTCACCTCTGTGGTATATTCTCAACTGGTTAAGTAATTTGTTGTATGTTGTGAGCGCGATCATGCAGGGCGTGTTTTTGTTTTCATATCTAGGCCCTAACTTTGTGCTTGACTGTTTTCATATCTAGGCCCTAACTTTTTCCTTTACGCTTTTAGTGTTATGCCAATTCCTGACATTATAAGTAGGAAGGGGTTTGGTGCGTCACCCGCTGTTGGGACGGCAGCGGTTGCTAGTATCATCGGGACGTATATTATGAACTGTATAGTTCTTCCATAGTGACACGCTTTGTGTTAGCACAATAGGCCTTGATATAATTATACGTATAGTATGAGACCAGCTCATTCTTTTCCTCTTCTGGTATTTTTTTGTGAGATATGATTGAAGTCTATCACACTCTTTTTTTTTCTGATCATTATAGGTTAGGGCTTTCGCTAAATTTGTGCTGCGCAGCTGCACTATCAATGAGAAAACAAAAATCATTGTTGTTAGGATCTGCAAGAAAGTTTCTGTATTTGTCAGAAACATCAGATGAGATATCACCTTATATTGGACCGTTCTCGGCGAATGAGTACCTAACATCAAAGCATAGATCAAAGTGGGATGATATGTTAGTGATATCATTGGCTGCGCCTCTGTAGTAGCTTTATGTTTCATCAATATATCCGATGACTTGTGCAATGTCTTTTAGCTGAAAAGTTTTAAGCACTATGTACTGCCTGAGGATTTCGCTCGCTGTGCCGTCTGACCCGCTTGGAGCAGTATTTGACAAGTGTATCATGTTCATCTAGCGCGTTCATAAATGCTCCGGCCCTCATAGTGGTGGCTGAAGGGACATTTTTTATGTTCTGCACTTTTAGCTGTTTCAGACGTTAGAATTTTTAACTCGACGATCAGGGTTTGCAGGTTCGGCCTCGATTATCTGCTATGAAGTCATGTCAGTCGTTATATATATATATATATATATATATATATATATATATATATATATATATATATATATATATATATATATATATAAATCGATATTAGTATTACGATTAAGTATCAGGTTATACAATTCTTAAGCTACTTTAATGATCGTACTGTCCATAATAATCTATACGCTACAATAAATCGTTAATTCGTCTAGAGAGGAAACCTGTATTGTTGTTAAACAAGTGTGGGCGCCCTCTGCATTAGTGTAGGAGATCGTAAATTTATTATACTTTACTAATGTGGTTGATTTTGACAGGATAAACACTTGCAGGAATGATCTAATGTAGCCCCCCCCCCCCGCCCGCCGCTGTGGACAGCATTGTAAAGTTGGGTCCATCATTTGATCCCTCCTATAGCCAGTTGCACAATTTATCTATTCCATTTAACCAATCCGGCAATTGAAACATCCAATTCGCTATTGCAGATGTGCACTGTATCTTAAGCCAAAATTTGTGTTCATATAATCCGCAGTTGTCCACACAAATCCACCAGTGATTCCTATTCTGTTCCACATAAGAACTTGATTAGGTATTTTCTGGGGGTACATTTATGTAACTAAAACCCTAAACAATTACTGGTCGCATCAACTAGGTAAGGCATCTACTCAACATTATTTCGGGCACGTTTTATTCCAATTGCAACAAAGTCAACATATGCCTTGTTTGTCAGATCAACGCTATTAACTGGAAATTATGTTGTCTTTTTCTTTTTGTCCCCACATCAAAGGTCCCAGTTATAGTGTCCTTAGCCTATTTAAAAACAGAGGTTAGAACGTTTGTGAGGCTGGAGTAGGGTACAGAATTAACTGGCAGCGGTAAGTTTGATATGTGGTTGCTTTTCATGTTAGGCTCACCTTGCATTGTATCACCAGACTTATTTAGGTATTAATCGCGCATATATTTAAAACTAGCGGCGTACATACGATAACCAGGTACATCCTGAATCAAGCCGATAATTACTTTGCTATCCATTTTTATGGAGTCTGTCATCATTATACCACCTTGTGCGATATATTCTGTTAGTTTTGTTTCAACTTGGTTGTAGCTAATTGCATCTGATACATCGGCTGGTGGAAAGCTTGTCGGCAGTTCTTTTATTCGACGACCATTATGAAATTTGAGGTCACCGTACATAACATCACCAGTTTTACTTATCTTTCTTATCTTTAACGTGATAATAGCATTTAGCAGCTGCAGACTTGCTGCCTGTGATAATGTTCCGCCTGTTAGAGGACATGATGTTTCTAGGATAATTATCTTCTTACCCAGAATATTAAGATTTCCACCCATTGTGTCGCCCGACTTTTTGACATATTTGTTAAATCGACGCTTGTTGTATTTGAACTATCACCGTCTCTGATTAGTGTTCCAAATTTTGTATAGTATCTCATTATCTTAGTAGCACTGATATAATGTTGTGTCGCAACAAAAATAAGCGACGGATAATAAGGATCTTCCTGTCATTACTTATTGTGGGGCAGACAGGCTCTGGTAAAATAAACCTGCTAACGAACACCCTGCTAAAGGATATGCTGTTCTAGGGTTTACGTTTACACAGTTAATCCACAACAGGATAAGTATCTGATGCTGTCAGATAATAATGAAAAACGAAGGAATGAACTTGGATCGGATGATGATATTTTCATTATAAGGAAGCCAGATGAAGTAGTTCCAGTTACTGAACTCGATGATATCAAACACAAGATTATCGTGTTTGATGACATACCTCTGGAACATTAGGAATCAGATAAAATATTATCGTATTTCTCATCGTCCAGAAACAAGCGCTGCGATGGTATCTTTCTAGCACAGGTCTATTATAACATCAATCACTTTATCAGGCGTAACACAGGCTGTTTTACATTATTAGCTGGGCTTGACTATGCTAACGTAAGAAACATAGCTCAGGAGAACTGCGCAATATCACAAAATATAAGTTTCTAGATTATTGTTATTCAGCTACATGCGGTGAAAAACATGATTTCTTTGTGGTTGATACGTTTGCCTCAGTTCGTGGTAAGACGTTTAGGAGCGGTATGAACAACTTTTTTTATGTGATAATGATGAATAAAATGTCGGATCAACGGGAGATACTAAAAAATCTTGTGGAAGCTAGAACAAGAAACAGAAATGTATTTGATTAATGACGATTAGGGCTGCAGCAAGTTGAAGAGGCGACATGAACATTTTTCAGACCTGTTACCGAGGCTGTGCTTGGAACGCAACCTAACAATAACCTGACACCAGAGGAACTAGCGAAAATAAAAGAGAAAGGACTGAAAGGTCTGATTGAAGAGAAGCAAGTTAAAACAGCTGAAAAGATTACGCAACAGGTAGCCAAACAAGACGAATTTTCTCAAAGACTTGAGGAACAACCGGAAGCAACAAAAAAGCTGCCTGAAATTGTCGTGTCAGTTGGTGAAGTAGCCGTCGAAGTTGAGCTTACGAACAGTAAAACAAGATAAACACTAAGCCTTACCACCACAGACGTTTTGATAAACGTTTTGTTACGGATAGCAGATTAGACGGATTAGGTAAAGGCAAGTGGAGAGATAATGAAAATATAGTCTTTTTGTACAGACTTTACAGATAGAGGCGTTAATGCTGAGAAATAAATTACCTAAAATACTATAATACCAGAGTCAGGTGTTGAAATATATGAAGCTGTTCGCAATGTCATATTAGCAGCAGCATTTTAGAAAACGACTGTACATTGCACAGCTGACAAAATAGATGGTGAGCCGTTTAAATGAACTTTTAAAAGGGTATTTTCAATAATAATTAAGGGCACTGGGTGGGAACAGCATTGTAACATAATCTTTCAAGAAATATGCTCGAACGTAAGGAATTAGCAGAAACATCTGGCAGATATTAAGATCTGTACATTAACCAAGGAGACGGTTGATCGCTTGCCGTGACTAATATCAGCGAAAGAAGCTGGAATCCCGCAATGGAAATCGATAATGAAATATTAGAGCTCCTCGACAAACTACGATCCGAAGGATTGTTAACCTCAGATGAGTACCCAGTACTGCACAGCGACATGATACAAAATTTGTCCAAGCATATCAAATAATGTAAACAACCCTGTTGCTAGACTCATCTCAGACAACGAATAGCAGCGCTAGCTTTGCCGTGACGTATAATCCACCGATAATACTTGATCCTGGGACAGACGCGTTCCCTGAGAAATACAAAATAGGTCTAGTATCTGGTACTTTGGGCATAGCATGTTTAACGCCAAACTTGGCTTCAACTATGATCTTAATTTCAGGCAATCCACCGCAGACTTCATAAGCGTCAAGATTCAACCTGGTGCCTAGAACGTAACAGACCTAAA
>JAECUM010094083.1:0-52465 GCA_016617855.1 Megalonaias nervosa | reverse complement strand
ATATATATATATATATATATACTGGTTACAGTTATGTTAGGCCTATTTGTTTATCCCATGGAGTTTTATTTTTCTGTGCACAGTATAAAACAGCAACTTAAAAAGGTCATCAGCAGAAATCCAAACGGCCATATTTGAAATACCCTTAGAATGAATAACTAATGTTTTGTATTTGTTTTAACTGCAAGAACTTACACAAGACTAATTGCTGTATTTGCTGAAGGTAACATAACCTGAAAGCTTCTTTTCTAAACTTTGTTTAATTTTTTGTAAGTTATGCAACTTTTATTGACTGCATGAGAATTAATATGTCCGTCTAAAAACCTACAAGCAAAATTACCCAGAATTTTTCAACAGTGGAGCATTACCTTTAGAGAAAGGATTCATTGTCTAAAGACTCCACCTGTCAACACATTCTACTATGGGGTAGTATTAAAAAATGAAACCTGAATAAATTTTGAAATTTTAATTTAACTTGAAGTACGGGGAAAAAGGATATCCAAGGTTGTCATATCAATAGTTCTCTGTTTACCAGCTTTGAGTTTAAATGAAATAAGTTCCTTAAGAAGAGTTGTGTCCTTTTATTTAAATCTACACTATGCTGATTTAGAAGTAAATGACCAAGTCAAAACTGGGATGATTAATGGATTAAAATCTGATTCATCTGACACTGTACAAAGTCTTTCAATCACTTTCATTACCTACTATGTTTCTCTAAATATTTCTGCCAATGCGACAGTTTAGCAAATGAAATAAACCTTGTGAGCCTTTGATTTCTGATGCACTATAGTGCCTATCATAACCCATTAAAAATAGAAATGCATCGTTGCAATTGACATTTAACTTCGTCATTGCAGAACCTGCAAAATTTGTCCATGGAGGAGCACAATACAAATTCATACAATATGGCGTAAGACCGTTTAAGCTGCATTGGCAGCTCAATCACCTTGTGCAAAATTTAAATAGTTTATTTTATTGGGAAATAATAAAATGTACTACCATTGACAAAATTCTAGAAATCAGGGTTCATGCAATGAACGTTTTGTTTTGTCTGTACATTATTAGTCTGAGTATGTTAATACGCTGCTAGATTTATTTAGAATTATATATTTATTCTATACATTGTACAATATACTATTAGTGCTCAATAAGACATATATACTAAAGAATTAAACTGGGGTTTGTCAAATTTAAGATTTAATTCAATGCAATAACATTTATTTATATTCTGACAATCCTGTTTGTTACGTATATGTAATTTTATTACTTCTATGTTAGTTTTAAATTCTTTTTTATTTTATTTTTGTTTCATTACATTTTATTGTAATGATAATTTTCACGGGATTTGACTATTTTCGGAAAAATCACTTCTCTGTTTTGACCTGATTGAACGTAAACGGTATTACATTATCAGTATTTTTAGCTCACCTTGGTTGAAATGTCTTGTAAACGCTAAACGAAAATGATTGGCTATTACCAAGGTCATGTTCGGCCCACGTGTTAGCTGAGTTGTAAACAGCCTTTCTTTTTTAATTTATTTCCAGTGTGGGAATCTGATTCTTAGATAGGGCTATCCTAGCGTACATGTAACATAGCATTTTTTTTTACTGCGTTGTTCTAATTAGCTTTCACGTAGCCCGTCACGTGAGCCACTATGTGATCTGAAATCGTGGGTTAAAACAGACGCTCTCTAGTAGATTGATCAGTCGTATTTTAAACCTTGAGAGCTCCAGAGGCTTTTATTGTTGATGCCAGTTTGTTCTTAAGTTCGTCTATTTTTGGGATTTAATAATTCATATTCTCTAGAAAACTACACAAGTGCTTTTCTTTATAAAAATTTTGGGACAAAGACATTCAGTGGAAATTTATTCTGGAATTCTAACGGGAACATTATAAATTGTGAGTCATCAGGAACTGTTGCCTACTGTACAACGACCTCATCTGACGTCATCACCTTCCATATTAGAACTTCATCGAGATTCGAACCTGGATTCAATTAGAACTGTTTAGTGATAGGACTTATATTTTTTCAATTCTAGGATTAATTTTTGGATTATATTCACAAACCTTAAGTCCCATTTCATATTTTTATCTTGTTTTCAAGGGAAATAAATTATTTTGTTAAATTTACAAAGCTTGTTGACTTCACTCTTTTCTTTTGTTACTTTTGTACGAGCCTACACGTAACATGTGGACCTCATAATAATTATTAAAAAAATGATAACATTACAAAATTGGTGGTGTTATCGCTGTAGAAAGATGTTAATGGTTTTGATACATTGCTTTTTTCTATACAGAGTCACTGGTCTGGGTATGTCAATGTCATTACTTGATTCATGTAGAATTTATTGTTATAACTGTGTATTGAAACTTGTATACTAAAAAAGTGAAAGTGGGGTCCTGTAAAATTTCATATTTAGTTGTATGCAATATCATGCATCAGTATCACATGTCTATATTTTCTTAATTTTATGGACCTTGTAAGATGAAATATATTTTAATAATCTTGTTTACAGCACACCGTATGTTAATTTTTGTTCTCTGAACTCAAAATTTGTCATTAATTGTTCTGTAAATTACTAACAATTGAAACAAACAATGCAAGTTAATTTGTTTTTGTCTGTATGGAGGTCTCAGTATCATAAAGTTTTGGTTACTTTATTTTTGCATGTATATACCGGTCTGAGGATGTTAATGTCTTTTTGAAAACTAGAGTTACATACAATTTCTTTACACTAAATGAACCCTTTATACAAATTAATGAGCATTTAGTGATTTTCATTAGTTGAATTTAAATGTTTGCATATTATTACTGAAAGTGGATAGTGTATAACAACAAAGAGAAGAAAAAAAATGCTGACTTGAAATAACTTTGTGATCATTGGTTACAAAGAAACGTTATTATATAATGGATTTAATATATACTTTCACTCTTTCATTTCAATATTTTAAAATGTTTGAAACGTTCAAAGGAAAACAAGTTGGTGTTTTTTTTTATTCTACATATTTAGTAATTTATTCACTGCAGTTTCAGTGGCTGGTATTGTGTAGTCTGGCAAAATTTGTATTCCTATTTTAATAACTGCTAAAGATAGTGTACTTTAGACTGATTCAAGCTGATTTTTCAAGCACATGCGAGCACTAATTCAGGCTGATTTTTGAAACACATGGGAGCAGTCATTTTGGTTGGCAATGTGCTTAACTCATGAACAGTTTCCACATGTAAATATCCAAAGAAATTTCAGCCACAATACATGAAAGAAAAATAGAGGTATGCCAACATTATCTCCATTGTGCATGTTGCAAATGCAAACAACTTCACCTTGCACCTGTCACTCTCTCAATAATTGTACAGTGCCGCTATCGGTCTCCCTAAACACAGTAATGTACGGTAATGGGCAGTAATGGACAGTAATGGGCCGTAATGGACAGTAATGGACAGTAATGGAGATGAAAATACTGTAATGTAAGAGAAACTCCAGGAACAGAGTAAATTAATGGAACTAGTTTTATAAAATTTATATGTAAACCTGTTATATACTGATGCTCTTACAATTCTCCTGTTTCACAATCTCTTCTGCTCCAAACCTCTTTCTCTTTTCTTTCTTACATCTTTTAGTGTTTTCTCTCTTCAGGCTATCCTCTTTTCTTCTTGTACCTATACCCCATTGTATAATAGCTCAAAAATCAAGCTGTTTGAAGCCCTTACACAGAGGACACGACTTTATGTAGAAAAAAAGAACTGTATTGTAAGTTGACAAGCACAAAATATCTGCCTCAAGTTATTTTGCATTTGGTAATCCTTCTTGCTCGTATGGATTTCCAACAGAAAATCGCCATCATTTTTTTAAAATGCAGAATATTTAATGAAACAAGAAATGAACTTAATCGCAGATTATCAGTAATAAATACTGATTCTGATACACTTTTATTTAGCATTGAACTTTATACTGTAGCAAAATAAACCCCCAAACATTTTTCTACAAAAGAAATGCAGAAATTTATTATTAACAGAAAAAGGTTCAGAAACATATGTTAACTTTTTGTTCCATCACGATTGTGATTCAAAATTTTACATTCCAGACCACATGAATCACTATCACTCTGCTTTTATCCTTCTTGTTTAATTATATGTATGTATGTAAACTGTTTTGACTTTTTCCAGACATCGTGCCTGTATGTTCATTAATTATGTTTATATAATAGAGTAAAACTTGTAAGCTGAAAAACTTATGTCCAGTCCTTTTGCTCTGTACACACACATGTGACCTTCTTGGCAATATTATATGTAGAACGAAACAAAAGATATATGTTGGCACTTGTGAATGGTATATACGCATCTACCTTGGCAAATAATAACATGGAGTTGCATAGCTATGGAACTTAACATTTATCATATTACTTCTGTCTCCATTTAAGAGACTCCATTTAAGTGTTCGTTTTTCAAAATTTTCACCAAAAATAGTTAACTGATTTCTATTTTAGGACTAATGGCTGAAACATTTCAATTGCATAACAGCTAAAACTAGTAGAGTGTGCTTTTATCGAATGCCACATTCATACCTGTCGCACGTGTTTTTGATGTCTTTGATGTCCACTTTAACTGCACATAGAATCAAATAAGTTGAGTTGGTAGTGTCATGTATGACCAAACATAATTATCGTTTAACGACATACTTTAGGATGTAACGGTCAATGAACATTGATAGAATTGAATAGAGATATGAAATATATATATATATATATATATATATATATATATATATATATATATATATATATATATATATATATATATATATATATATATATATATATATATATATATATATGTATATATATATATCCAAGAAGGTTGTAGTCAAACCGAAATACAATTTTCTATTCACTGTGTTAAAATTCTCAATTTTGTGGTCGTTTCTGATATCTTGGATATATTATCAGAATGGTAAAGGGAAAGAGCAAGAAACAGTTTCCTTGCGATGACTGTAAGAGAGCATGTGAGTCGGGCTGTCTTTTATGTGAGGTATGTCTTCTTTTGGATTGGTTATATATTGTTTTTAATTTTTTATTTAACAATCTTTAATTTATTATTATATTCTCCCTGCAATTTCTTTGAGCTGTCAGTGCAACCTTTCATTGGAATATGCAAACCTCTTGTTATCTGTGTTTAACATTATACAGTATCTACATAAAATTCAAAATTTCTTATCAAAATTTATCAGTTGTTGCCATTTATAATAAACACACTGCTTCCTTAATATGCTATCAAATGTGACAAGGAAACATGAAAGAAGCGATTAGAATCAAAAATACGATATTCTCAAACGTACATATGTCCTGTTTTTGTAATGTTAACATCAATTGTAAAAACAAAAATAATTAATAACGGTATTAAATTCAATTAAACTTGGTAAAGTATATGTTTTTCAATATTAATTGCGTTTTATCATCAGCTTTATTATCGGATTGAATAATGTATGTTACTAATTGCAAAATGGTGACTTTTAGTCTTTAAATTAACTTTCTATCTTTCCGTCGTATAATTGAGTCTATGATAAGAAACTTTGACCAACTCGATGTAATTAGTTGCCGATTGCATACAGGTATATATGTTGAAAATGGTCAATGTAATGTAATAAAATCAATATAAAGTAAGAAAATGTACAGAACGAATGTCATAATAACATTTTGGGTAACAAATTCCATTACCTCGATAATACAAGATCTCTCTATCTCTATCTCTCTCTCATAATGTATTCATACAGTTCAGCAAATTGATTGTCAGATGATTCGTAATTTGCATCGAGTTAAATGATATATTAGGTATTTTACTGTATTAATGTATTATGCTGTGTCTGTATGTGTTGCAAATCATACATATAGCAGCAGAGGAGGTGAACAGACCTTTTGCTGGAGACCTTATTTACAAAAAATAAAGGTTCCTACAAAGGCTGAAAACAAGGTCAATAACGTTGAACTGAAACCTCTAACCGAGCATATTTCCATACGGTGGAAAACTGACAACAATAACGTCAAATCGTCTGGGTTAGCTTATCTCGTTACTTTATCTCCAACTCTTTGTTTTTATTTTATGGTGTGTTTCGTTTACTCACCGGATCACTCAATATTGGTCGTTCACCTCCTCTGCTGCTGTAATTAAATCATTGTTATATCAATAATGATTGGAGAACCACACTCAGCTAGATTAGCTCGAGAGCGACTAGAGGCAATTAAAAAATAGTTACCTGTTCGTGATTCTGTCAAGCAACAACTATAATCACGTCAGGAATCTCAAGTTGAATTTGCAGAGGATACAAAACAATTATTTAAACCTATTACAGAAACCACTAAAGGTCTTCTTTCTGTATTAGAAAAAACTGCTGAAGCAACTGGAAAAATAGCAGAAAGAACAAAACAAACAAAAAGGATTTTACGGGGACTTCCAGCTGACATAGCTGCTGCTCAGCAAATACTTATACCTGAAGGCGCTGAAGCACCAGGCCTTAAACAAAAGAGTCTTGCAATAAGTAATGCTGAACTGTTAAATAAATTTGATGAAGATGTTGTTATGTTTATTAGGAAGGAAATTAAAAACATAAACGGATTAGTTCTGTTTGCTGTGGAAAGTTTTGACCGAAGAAATAAATTAATGAAACTTGAACACGTTAATGATATCAAAACTCGTGAAAATTGGCAAAAAGCATTATATCGTATATATTATAATGTTGAAAGAGTTAAAGCTAATGATCCATTATATCAAGATTATGCTAATAAAATTGATGATTTAATCCAATTAAGAAGACAAGAAAGAAAACAAAATGAAGAACAGAAAAGACAAAAAAGACAAGAAAGAAAAAACAAGCAAAACAAAAAGAAGCAGCAAGACCAAAACGAAAATATACAAAAATAGGGCAAACAGCTCCTTTAACATCAGAATTAGAAGAAAAACTACCACCTTATAGAGAAAAATATCAGAACAGATGACTCCTCTAACATCAGAATTTGAAGAAGAACCGGCTTCTTCAAAACTAGGAAAAGAATTTGAAGAACTACACCCATCTGTTGCTGAATATAAAAAAAAATGGGAAAAAAACAAGAATTAGAAGAAAGAGCGAAAAAAGAATTAGAAAGAATGGAAAAAGAGCAAGAAGAATTTTGGCCGTCAGACACCTCTCCCGGCGCACCTGGAAGTGGCCTTGCTACTCAAGGAAGCGGTCTTATCACTTGTCCAAACAGCGTTCTCTCCGATGTTAATCGACTAGAAATCCTCATTGGAGGAAAACGAGCTGGTAATAATTCCCCAGAAATAATTAATGAAGTAGCTGATATTTGTAAAAGATTATTTACAGGCGGTATCATGGATATTAATGTGTATTGGTCTCTCATTAATGAAATCGCCGATGACTACCACAGTGATTAAGTATGTAATTAGAAACAGTTACTATAATAAAATGATCGTACATAATACTCAACGTGGACCAACCATGGTTAGAGTAATAAATTCACGATTACCAGTATACAAAACGACCTACGGACATGGACTAGGTGATGTTGTTCAGGGTCTATTCAGAAGGTTAGCCCCAAAAACAATACCGATTGCAAAGCAACTAGGAATGAAAGCTATTGATGTTGTTCGTGAAAAAGGTATTGGTGCTGTTGGTAATGTTGCTAGTAAAGCATTTTCAGCAATCAAGAATAGACTAGCACGATTAATACGACGAAAACCTCAGCCACCAGTGAAACTGACCAGCACTGAAGTGATGCCCGCAAATATTAGTAAAATAATAAATCAAGCTGTAAATCAAAAACTAGTAGAGTTAGCTAGTGTACCAATGTCAGAAAAAGAAAAATATATAACCGCTAGTCTAATAGCTGGAAGTGGTCTTCGTGTTAGACGATAGTAAATAAAATAAAGATGTTCAAACGTATATCTGATCCCGTATTTGATATGGACGCACCAGTACTCAAAGATGAGACTGTGCGTGATTATCAATATTATTCTTATGCCGCTCGAATTCCAGATCAGTGTGGACTAGTTGAACTTCAAGTTCAAGATACAAGCAGATATTTCTTACCTGCTGAGGCATTTATGGAGATCGAAGGTGAAATTTTAAAAACAGATAATACTGAATACGACGCTGGTGTTGGTGTTGGTTTTGTTAATAATGGCATCATGGTGTAGTTTGACAGCGCTACGAACATGATCGATGGAAAAAATATTGGATCAATTCAAAAAGATGTAGACGTTGCCACGACAATATTGGGTTTAGCAAGATACAGCGACGATTATTCAAAATCAGCTGGTCCGCCAATGATGTTTGTAAAGGACACTTCTGATCACCCTGAATACAACCAGTATGAAATAGGACAACCAAGAAACTTTGCTAGAAATGCCAACGTGGATGTGCAAAGTATGATTATTAATGTTGACCCAGATTTTAATTTAGGATTTAGATCACGTCGAGCAATGTTGCAGGGTGGAAGAAGAGCGTTTTCATGTTCAATTCCACTGTCACATATCTTTGGATTTTGCAGAAATGTCAGAAAGGTCATTTTCGGAGACAAGCACACAGTTGTACTTGTAAGAAAGGCTACCGACAATGATGCAATTTGGCGAGTTGTTGGTGATGCTGGTAAAATAATGCTGACAAAACTTTCATTGTGGATGCCAGTATTAACTCCAACAATATCTGAAGACAAACGTTTATTATCTTTTATGGGTCAAGGTGGTAAATCAATGTTATCATGGTTAACAATGACCACAGTATTCAAAGTACAATTAATGGTTTATTCACATGGCAAATAGCTTCTCAGCAAGGTGTATCTGCACCGCGACATATATTTATTGCATTACAAGATGCTGCACGAGTAAACTCACAAACACGAAGTATAATGATATTTGACAAACTTGGTGTTTCTGAGGTTTCACTGAGAATAAATGGACATCAAGAACCAGCTGAAGATATATTATTAAATTTTGATCAAATTCATGTAGCACGTGCATATCATCGCTTGATGACATTTATGGGGCGTGATCAGAATATTGATTCTGGTTTACAAATATCACAGTTAGATTTTACAACCTTATATCCAATTTATTACTTTTCAGTAGAACATTAGATATAACCAGACAATCTGTTGTAGATATACATTTTCGAGCTCGTGTTAACAGAGATGCTGGAGCTATTCCTAATTACAGAGCAATTGCCGTTATACTCAGCGATAAATCAATGTTACTTGAAGGTGTTGGTGGACGAATGAGAGTTGTTGATGCTCCGGTAGAAAACATGTAATTAGATCGTTTATGATATTATAATGTCATATAATCACGTTAGTGTTACCCTGACTCCTGGTCAGATTTAAAGGCTACAATCAGCATCAAAAGATAACTGCGGAATAAAAATATCGCTAAAAAAAGAAATGAGCGGTGCAAATAAATTATCTCTTACAGAACGTCAGCTCAGGCATTTCAATCAAGCCAAAAAATCAAATAAAGGTATAAAACTTAATCTTTCTGCGGGCGCCATTAAAGACATCGCTAAGACGGGTGGTACATTTCCACTTCTTGCAGCTATACCAGCATTAATAGCCGCTGCAGCCCCAGCTGTTGCAAAAGCAGCTGCATTAGGCGCTGTTGGAACCGCTGCTGGAATGGCATTAAAGAAAGCAACGGGTCAAGGAATCATGCACGCAGAAAACTTAAAAAAAGATCATGGGCAAAACAACACGGAAGACGTCTTAGAGCACCAAACGTACCACAGCCGGGCCGTCTAAGATTGTCAGGCCCAGTATACGGTCGCGGTCTAAGATTACCAGGGACCCCATATTCATGGTACGGAAAGGGTCTAAGACTTCCCCGGACAGATCATTGATTCTGCCCATGTCCAATTTTGATTTACTTGATGCTGCTAAAAAATTGAAAATAAAAACTTCAGAGGTGTTTTTATGCGTGATCAATTACCAAAAACACCAAACAATATTGAAACTGGTATTATTAATCTCGATAAAAACTCTGGTCCGGGCACTCACTGGGTTGCGTATGCAATTGATCCACGTGGAATTATTTATTTTGATTCATATGGACTAGCACCACCAAAAGAATTTTTAGAATATGTTAGCAGCGATAAAATCGCTGTGCAAAGTATTCCAATCTGGTATTCAACGCTACCAACACAATAATTAACTGATCCACCAATATGTGGTCAAGAAATACTCGCTGTACTTGATACTGTATCAAAATCCACAAAACCACCTCATAAAGCTGTACACGATTATACTACATTGTCACATTTAAACAGACATTAATAAATATAATGGTAGATATTTACGGAAGATCTTCTCGTGGTAAAGCTCAGCAGCAAGGTGATTTATCCAAATATGCAACTCTTGACCAGCTCAGAAATGAAATCGATGATTTATTAAACATTACAAGTGGGGATCAAAATGAAGTCGTTGTTTTTCAAGATAAGCAAGGACAATTAAAGACAAGTAATATACAACCGCCAGATGTACTCATACGAATTCCTACCGCGGTTGTTGATAATATCGTTACTTTTACTGATCAAGGTAAAATACAAGATTCCGGTAAGTCAGTTAACGATTATATCAAGAAAGCTGGTGATTCATTCACGGACAACATTATCATGAATCGAAATAAAATTATAGACCTTGGAAACCCAACCGCAGATACAGACGCTGCAACGAGGAAATACGTCGATGATCAAGAATCTAAGTACGTATTAGCCAACGGTGGTATAATGCGTGCATTTCTCAACATGAATAATAATGGTATTAATAATCTCAGAACACCAGAATCTGATTTTGATGCTGCAACGAAAAAATACGTCGATGATAAGGAAATTTCAGTAACAGCTTCGTTAACAACAATCAATGATGGAATGATCGCATTTAGAACTGAATTTTTTAATCATGTACAACTATTTATGAAATTTCGCAGAAACGTGAACAGAACCACAAATGAATTTTTTGGAAGTCCACCAACTGTTGATATTAAACTCTCCGACGTTAACACGAAACTCAATGATATTGTCAGTGGAATCCCTAACATTATTAGTAAAACTAATCTTGTTTAAATTCCACACCAGAACGCGCTGCGTTCTCAAGTTAACAATATCGTGTACACAGTAGCATCAGGATCATCAACATGGACACCACAAAATAACACTCTCGAACATACCGCAGAAGTAACTGGGTTATACAGGCTGTCCATGTATGGTTTTGAAATTACTGCGGCCACTTCATCATCGCCGAATGTACATCATAATCCTCTACTGGTGATGCTAAATAAGGACACCAAGGAAACATTTACGTTGACATCAACGGAAATGCCCCCGAGACGTTACTGGTGGTGTCTGGAATTCGTAGCTGGAACTCCTCAATTAATTACTTAACGTCATTAAATAATAATGAATCAAACCTAAATCGACGTTCAACGTCACAGATACAATCAAACATGTAAATGTCAGATTGAATTAAAAAATATCATCGACGATTATACAGTAAAAGTAAAAAAATATCGCAGACGTATGGTTGTCATTGATATAATTGTTTCCTCAGTTTCTGCTATTATTGCTGGAGCCGGATTATTATTATCAACAATAACAGTGACAGCGCCTGCAGTTGTAACAATTGTCGTTTCAACTTCAACAACTATCGCAGGCATTCTCAGTATTATCGCTAAAAAGATAGCTACATGTACAAATACTAAATTACACGAGTATATGATGAAATTACATAAAGCAACAACAGCTTATTCTAAATTATCGTCATATATTTCTTCGTATCTCAGCGATGGTAAAATATCTGATGAGGAGTTCGCAACGATAATGAAAACCTACGATGAAGTATTCCTTGACAATAACCAAGGCGAAAAAATGGAGAATTAAATAATGACAATAATAATAATGTCAACTTCCTTGAATGAGTCCTCGACAGCGTCGAGGGAATTATTACAACAGATCGTCACTAATACAGCACCGTCAAAAACTACTATGATATCATTAAGTTCGACCAATCCTAAATTTAGCGTTAAGTTTCCGACCGCAATTCCAGCAAAAGAAATAGCCCTAGCACAATTACGAGTTTATTATAGCCGGCCAAATATTAGATCAAAACCATTCGGTGGACTACAGCCAAATAATTCATTAGTATTTGCAAATAAGAATAAGCCTGATGGAACTCCTGATCGGCAAGTAGTTAGTATTCCCACGGGCAGTTATCAAATAGAACAAATCAACGATGAGTTCCAATGCAGAATTAAATCTATTACAGGAAAAGAATCAAAAATAGCAATTACTGTTTACGAACCAACATTATCAGCGGTAATTGAAATAAATTCTCCTGATTATTCTGTAGATATTTATCAGTCTTCGATTAGATCAGTATTAGGTTGTCCTGAAGTTACACGAGTTTATCAAGGCCCACCAGAACCACAACGATCTGATTTTACTACAGATGTTAAAAAATTTATAAAAATACCAGAATATAGAAAAACTTATCCATTTATGGAAAATCCAGCTCATATTCGTTATATTAATGAAGAACATTTTATAAGTATCATTGATGGTAAAAAAGGTAGAGTAGTTACAATTAATGTTGAGCAAATTAACTTAAAATCTAGTCCAATTAAATCTGAACATGAACGTGGACTTAATGATCTAAGAAATTTATTTTCCAGCATCAACACTTTTTATGACGATGATTTAAAATATCAAATAATTGAAACAATACAACATTTGAATCAAGTTGCATGGGACTTAAAATATGCTAATAAGGATATCGTTGACAGAGAAAAAAAAAACATTAAACCCATCGGTATATAGATTTATATCAAATATTTGTATGGTTAATGAAGACGGCCCAATTCAGCTTGTAAGTTATAAACATTTATTTAAAACAGTATTTCTTAAATTTTATGGAATTACAGAAGAACAGCTACCAACATTTGTAATTCCGGGATTTAACTCTGAAGAGCTAAAAAAAATCAGTTAATGATCTTATTGATGAACACTTTAAAAGAATATGTGATTCATGGAGAAAATTAATCCCGACACCAACCATTCTTAAAAATAATAATGATCCACACGGTGGAGGCCGCCATATCTCACCTGATATTGTTAATATAACATCAACAATCGCAGTCAATCTAGTATGTGACGTAATTGATGGCAGCTATCAAGTAGATCTTTCAAAGTCTAGCCAGGCTCAACAAGGATATATATTATATTCATTCAGTCCTCAAGCTCCACCTGGGTGGTTAATTGTATCTGAGCCAATTAATCCCGATTATCTACGTGTACATAATCCGTTATTATCAAGGATACATTTCAAGCTTACTTTCCGGACTGGACACCTGTTGGATCTAAGACAAGAATCACAAAATATTAATCTATATGTACGTTCATAGAGCGTTATCGTAGAACGTCCGAGTAAATTATAAAAATAAAAAAATAATCTGATTCTGAAATAATATATTAATTTTTTTTTACTGATTTTTCATAATCTGATGGGCTATATGGTACTCTGATTAATGAAATGGTTACAAATTCTTCAATTTGATGGGTTAAACAGTACTCAAAATCATTAAAATCTGAATAATAATCAATTCCTATAATAATATGTTTGAGGCAATTGTACATATAATGAAGCGAGATAACTCTGTCCTCTCAGTAGAGTAAATTAAGTAATTGTCTCCCTCGTCGCTGCTTCAATTCATAAGACCACGAAGATATTTTGTTTTCTTTCATCAAAACGGTTAATTATTTAGCGATTTATTTGTTCTCTGTAAGCAATTAGCTGTCACTGGAGCAGTAATTTGTAATAGAAAAAGATATTTATGCACCTTTTGACTCTGATGACTTTAAATCACGTCGGTTTATACAAGTGCGTAAATATTACAAATCAAAGTTATTTTTAGCTCTTATAAACACAGCTGTATACATGTATTTTAACCTAACGAACGGAGAACTTATACAAAAAATGTAATGTGCGATTATTTTATACAGTATATTTTATGAATTGTGTTTGAAAATTGAAGTAAATCCATGCTACAGTTCTACAATAACTGATTTTATTCTCTACGCCAAGTGTGGCATGTTATATATCTGCATGTACAAGGTGTGGCATGTTATATTGATCTGAATGTACTCTTCAACTTCCCGACTTCCTGTGTAGAATTATCATATTTTATAAATTGTGTTTGAAAACTGAAGTAAATCTACGCTACAGTTTTACAATAATTGTGATTTTATTCAGTATATACTGCTCGTACGTAATTTGCCTGCTTATTCAGTGTTGGGTTAACTATATAATAATTTTAAAACGTATGCTTATATGAATCGGAAAGTGGTGCAGTGTTATAACGTTGAATTATGACACTGAGGGCCGCGGTTCGATTCCTGTGGCTGACAAGTGTCGACAGTATCGGAATGATGCCATTTTCCTTAAAAGGTTGGGGAGCGAAGCAAAGCTCCAAGGAATTCAATAACCCCTCATCACGTTAAACAACGTGGTGAGTGCGTTTTGCACTTACCCCGGGGTTTGATTTGGTGGGGGGTTATTGAATTCGCAATGCCTAGACAGTCCTCTGAATCTCTAAAGTTTCGTTTCGTTTAGTGATTCGCTGGGGGATATGTCTATGCAAGCTCCCTAAAATAATCAGTAGCATGCGTGAGCTCTCAACCTCATTTGAAGGGCCCCCATAAAGAAACATTCAGAAAGAATGCTAGCCAATAGAAACAGCACATGGGGTGCCAATAACGGTCATAAGAAAGACATCATCATGCAAAGGACCCCATGAAAGACACAAAGGCACCAGTGACCGCTTACGATGCTACTGATTATTTTTGATATTTTTAATAATAATATATAACATAATAATAATAACAATAATATATACAAAAGACCAAGTCAGTCAACCTAACATATACAAAAGACCAAGTCAGTCAACCCAACATAATAATAATAATAATAATAATAATAATAATAATAATAATAACAATATATACAAAAGACCAATTCAGTCAGCTTTAAACCTTTCAGGTCAAACTTCAATGTCAGAGGTCAAGATTAAAAGCTTGAATGTCAATTATTTTATTTTAAATAAATATTTATATATATAATGAACTACGAAAATATTAATGATATTATTTCTGCTATTGAAAAATTAAAACATGACGGAATAAAGATATCTGATAATCTTGATCCTCAGAAAATTATGTGTGATTTTGAATCATTACAACAACGAAAATTTTAAAATAAATTCACATTACCATCCAATTATAGATTCATGAAATTAATTTATGAATCTATGTTAGAATCAATGGTAAATGACACACAGGTAAAGCTATTTATACCTCTTGCACGTTCAATCGAAAAAATAAGATCCGAATTGTCTCACGAATACGAAAGAAAATGAACAATCGTGTAATGCAGTTGAGAAAGATTATGTTATTTGATTCTGTCAAAAGTGAAACAAATGACACTGAGAGCAGCGACAGTGAAGGTGGACCCTTGACTGTGGTGATTGCTAAACAAAACCCTTGGCAAAATTGACAGAGTCGAACTATATACAGTAAAAAAAATATTTATTTATTCTGTTTTTTTTTTTTAATTTTAAGTTAAGAGTGCAGAGTTATTTGACATATTCAAATATTATCTGCTGATTATATTTTATTGAAAATGCAGATTTATATGTTTTATTTGCGACAAATTGTACCAATTGTGGATGTATGCCAAAATATTTGGCAGCTGCATTTATTGATGGAAAAGTTATTTCTTGGCCTGTTTCTGCATTTACGGCTTAAATAGCTCTCTTTTTAAATACTTTACACCTTCCTGTATTTCCACATGCAGAATTCTGACCCTGTGTAATAGCTTGCAGGTTGTATAAATGATTATTTTTGGGATTTCCATCAATATGATCAATTACAAGTCCATCTTTAATGACCCCATGGAAACATTCGAAGATGAACCTATGTGATAAATAATGGTTTTTCCCAACACTGAATTTGAGATAACCAAATTTATCAACATTACCGACTGGTTTTATTAATCGACAGTGCCTGATTACACCATCATGAAATGTTTCATAATTTTTAATTATAGGATTACAAATTCTTTTTGCTCCATTTATATAATAATATTATTTGTCTAAATCGTTATTTTGAAATCTGGCCAGATAGTATTTTTATAGGAGATTTACCTGACAATGTCAGGGTATTATTTTTTTTTTATCATAATATCGTTTTAGTTCTCTGTATTTTTACCACCGCATTTTACACACAACTGAGTTTTCCTCTGACTCCAACACCACATTGCACGCACGGTTTTGGTCCTAGACTACCATGTCTAACGCTTTGCATATGGTAGCCGCAGAATTCATTTACACATGCTTTGTTAGAAGGAGAAGTATATCCGATCATAAGCCAATTACATCGATTCTTTGTTTGAATCATTATATATATATATATATATATATATATATATATATATATATATATATATATATATATATATATATATTAAAATTCAATTTAAATATACATCTGTCTTAATTATAATAATGGAGGAATTATCCGCAATTGAACCTTCCGCCGTCTCAGCGGGAGCTAGATTTGATCTTGACAGACTACCGAGATATAAATTTAGTTTTTCGATGCAAGATCTGGCTTTAACAAATAAGGATATAACCAAACGTATCCGTGAAGCCAAGAAGGAATTTCGTGACGATGGTGTGGCTCACGTGTTGTCGACATTCAGGATCGGAAATGTTGTCGATACTATAATGAATGATAAACGAGGAAGAGAGATTATTAACCATCTTGATATTCAAAAATATTTCATTTTAATAAAATTTATTGTAAGGACAGACGACGACACTTGGATTATCCGTGACAAACGTGATCCTGTACGCATGCAGTCAGGAAATAATATTGTTCTCTTGAATAAAAATTCCAAACCCGGAATACTGACTGGTATTGACAAACCGTATTATGAACGAGATTACCCTGTGACTGCGGTTGTCTATGCAATATATCCGCTGAATAATAAACCTAACGTCAATGATCTCAAGCCGATGAGACTGTCAGAGTTAAGAATAAATTGTATAGCTGAACGAGTTACAGAACACTTCACAAACGCGATACGTGGCAATGGTTTAACGAATTTACTACGTAAAAAAATAAATACGTGGGCAGAAGCAGTTAAAGATACCGGAGCGTCTATCAGCGACGTTGCTGAGCTGGGAAGGAAATTAAAATTTCCAATAACAGTGAAGACGTTAACCGGAGAGATTTTGTATAAATCGAAATATGAATCAAGAGGAGCTTCGATAGATATTATTGATCATAACGCACATGCATCGACTGTGGCAGTAACAATATTTCCACGAGACAGAACGGTTAAATTTTATAATGGTCATATATTTGATTTTATCAGAAATATCAGTAAAAGTGACCCTGTATCTGTTTGGTTATTTCAAAGTTCAGAATATGATTATCATGATCAGTTTGTACGGCCTAATGGTGATATTTATTGTACAGAACCTCTTCATGTAGTAATGAAAAATCTTGCATTAAAATATACTTCTGACGATGTCAAGGTTGGACAATTACTAAATAATTGTTTTACCGTTCCATCGGTTGCTGCTCACTTTGCTCAGGAGAAAAATTCAAGGAAACCGACACGATTGGAATTTCTTGAAGATGTCCAGAAAAGTTGTATTGAATATGGGCACGGTGGATTATGGAATACTAAATACGATTATAGTGACGTTATCTCAATTGATATGGTAGCATGTTATCCTGGAAGTTTTCTTGGGTACGGAGAATGTTCTAAATACTTTAAGAGATTTGGACATCCATCACATGAGATGACCAGAGTTGCGATAAACGGACCCTTACCAGATTTTGACTTAACCGGATTCGCCTATATAAACTCATTCGAGTTTACAGAAAATCTCCATCCAATTACTTATGCTTGGTTTGGAAGACATTTTTCAGAAACAAAAATGTTGGGTTCCAATAGTACTATTACGATATATGCTTGATGCTGGAATTTTAATATCATTGAAGGTAAATGAAGCGATTATATCGTATCGTCCACAGAAGCAAGTTTGGTTACCAGAACCGGATAGATTTAATATTGATGATGTCAGGAAGGAATTTCTTGATCTTAACGAAGATGATATTGTTAAAATTGCTGATAATATATATATAAATGCAGGAAAGAAAGCGATGAGAAACTTGCAAAAGATCTTGGCAGAAAGATAATCGGTAAATTTACACAAGGAGGATCATATGATCATAAACGACACTGTACAAGATTAATTATGGACGATGCTGAACTCGATTTGATACAACGGAAAAAAACACATTTATAAGTCGAAGTAATGCTTATTTATCAGACGGAACCAAACTAGGTACAATTGTGAGCTATATTGATGGCGACTCACCGCAGTTTAGTCATTTAAGATCTTCGATGCTAGCCTACGTTTCGATAAATCTACTGTCGATGATAAATAGATTTCCTCGTTACGCTGTCAGAGTTGCTACGGATTCGTTTTATTTAAATAAAAAATATACGGATTTGTTAAAATTGCTACTCGGTAATGGTCAATGGGGATCATGGAGAATAAAACAAGAAAATATACTTAGTTATTCTGAATCTACCGACGTTGAAATTAAGGAAATATATTGCAAAAATAATCAGATATCAGAATTGTCATCTGCACCATCTGTATATGATCCTGTGGCTAGACATAAGACTGTTTATCTTAATGGATGCGGTGGTTCAAGTAAAACAACTCGTGCGATTAAATTATTCCTGAACAACCATTCAGATATAATTGTTTTGACACCAACACATAAACTCACCAGAGAAATAAAAGAACGAGGAGTAAAATCATGTACATATCATAGTTTCTTCAGATGGTGCGGAGACACATGGACTCATGAGCGAATGGGTGAGAAATATATACCTAAGTATATTATCTGGGACGAGATAGACACGGTATCGTTGGAAATATTAAAAATATTCCTTGAATGGTTATTGACTAAAACTACTGCTGTAATAATGTGTGGTGATCATGGTCAACCACCACCCTTTATTGGACAGTCTCCACATGAATGGTTAAAATCATTTGTAGATTACTACGAAGAAATAAGCTATTGATGAATCGTTGAAAGAGTTTAAAAGATTAATCAGACTACAGCCAGATAAAATACAATGTAAGATAATGCGTAAAATAATTCCAGAAACTACTGTGAATGATTTTTTGAATTTATGGAGACCTGCTGATTTGATAGTTGTGAGTAGAAAAATAGTTCGTGATGAACTGCAAGAGAAATTATTTCTGTTACATAAAGAAAAGTTTTCAAATCTGTCTGTACCATTATGTTATCGTCCAGCAGATACTCGACGACAGATTATTGAAGTTGAAATTCCTGGTGGTGAGATACAAAATCTTGTATTGAATGATATTGTTTTGGTTGCTGTTGATGTTGTTGAGAGCGCGTTGAGCATGGATAAATCTCCGTGGACGTTAGGATACGCTATAACGATTCACTCGTCACAAGGATTTACTATTTCTGATAGAAATATCTGGATTGTCGATGATCGGATCGAATGGTCAAATTTAGTTTATCTCGCAGTGTCTCGAGTAAGAAGAATATCTCAGCTGCACAGGGTTATTATGAATTTACAAAAAATAATGATCAAACTGCTAGCAATGACGTAATAAGAAAAAAACTATTTGGTTATAAGCAATGTGACAAAAAAAGATAAGAGTGACTTTGATATTGATACTGAATTAATTATAACACTAAAGCAACGACAGAACAATCATTGTGCAAGTTGTAACGCAGTAATGTTGTGGCAGTATTCAAATAATAATCCAAGACAGTTCACAGTAGACAGAATTAATAGTGATCTTGGTCATACACGTGATAATGTGATGCTGACATGTCTTGAATGTAATCGACGTAGAGGTGCTAGTTTACATAAGTGAAGGTGGTGGTAATTGTGTGTCCTCAGGAATTACTTGTAATTGTTCACGTACAAATCCACGTTGAGGAGCAGTTGAATCTAGTCTGTAGATTGCAGGTCTACCTGTGGATCTAGCCACGCTAGAAATTTTATGTGTGGTCACACTCCAGATAGGATCAGTTGCTCTTTTTTTACCACCTTCAAGTTCACCAGGTTCATATAAATATCTTACAGTTACATTACCTAATACTGGTTGAGACGAAGATTCACGTCGGTGTATTGGTATATTTTTTTTTGTGATCGCATTAGAAGGTTTCATGGAAGTTGCACGAGTAATTTAATTATTTATTTAACGCAGCTATCACACTTGGTAACCTTGCAACCCATTCACGAGATCTCTCCCCGGACTTAAAGTCAGTGGATATTTCCTTTGCATATTGATATCCAAATAACCGCTCAGCAAGTGTTCAATTAAATCGTTCAACGATTGCCTGATCACGATGAATTTCAATGTGTCCTCGTCTGATTTTAACGTTATGTTTTTTCATCAACGATAATACTGCACCAAGAAATTCTTTGCCAGGATCAACCTGTAATAGCTGTGGCCATCGTAGACCACCTTGTGGTCCGGATCCTTGTTGATAAATTCGTTCAAACGCAGTTGCAACTTCAGATGCTGTTTTTGTTGATAGTGGTTCCGCTTCTTTATATCTACTTGCAACATCAACGACAGTCAATGCGTATTTGTACGTGCGTGATTGACGTCTACCAATTTTAATGGTGTCATGTGGTAAAAATAAAATATCTGCTTGATGAACTTTATTAGGGGTGCTGACATCAAAATGTGCGTACTGAATTTTTTTAGGTGGTGGTAGATAAATTTGCCATATTGCCTGTCGTGCTAACCAATTTGCAGCAACAGAACGTGAGACTTTTGCTACTTCAGCAAGTTTACTAATCGCTGCTCTGCCTCTCCAATATCCTCTTGGGCTATAATAAACAGATTCCATTATAATAGTTATATAATTAATTACCAGCCCCTAACATTATTTTACCTTTCATACCAGTTTTTATTAAAAAACTAGCGAGTTTTTCTCTGAGAGATTTATCGGGTATAGAATTTAACGCTTGAATCAATTTTACATCTGCGAGATGCCGTTGTTGTAAATCTTTACTTTTATACGCAACATCATGAACATGACACGCTTGATCAATCTTATTTATTGGATACTCTTCTGGTCTTGGTTGATCTTGATCATCAAGTCGGATATCAAGTCGAGTTCCTGGGCCACAATAATTATATCCAGGAAGATGTTTCTCACCAGGGTATTTAGCCCATGGAACTCCTGGTAATTTCCCTAATGAAGCAGCGATATCTCCACCTTTGGCTGACAAGTCAAGAGGAATAAATTTATATTTTCTTGTGCCACATTTTACACATTTGCCTGTAATTGCACGTCTTTTATTTTTTGTTGTTATTGTTGTTAATCCAGTGGTGGACGTGGGTGCTCTGCATCGAACACAATCTAAATTCATATTATTTATTATATGGATATAATTGACTTCTCAGCGACACGAAAACAAGAACCAGTAAGGCACCATCCAGCACTACCAAATTCTATTAGAATGATTATAATAGGCCCATTTGGATCTGGTAAGACACAATTATTACTTAATCTGATAATGAGATGGCTCAAGTGGGATAAATTATATTTAATAGCATCATCTGTAGATGATCAACGATGTTATGAAGTACTTAAAGATTTTAATAAAAATGCAAAATTATTGGACGAAGACGGAAACGATATTATTGATTTTATTACCGATATTGATGAAGCTCCATGTGTAGATGACCTCGATGGATTTATTAATAACCTCGTAGCATATGATGATGTGATGCTGGACAAACAATCAAATCCAGCTCGGATATTTTCCAGAGGCAGACATAAAAATACTGGCGTGATTTATGTTACTCAGCGATATACACAAATACCGAAAGTGATCAGAGATAACTGCAATATTTTAGTTGTGTTTAATGGAGTAGATAATTATACCTTACAAAATATTTATTATACTTGGTGTTCAGGGGATATGGACATGATTAAGTTTAAAAACTTCTTTTCAAAAGCACAAGCTGTTCGGTTTGGATTGATTACAATAAATTTACATGATCCAAGATCCAGGTATCGTATAGGTCTTGATAAAATTTTTGGTTAATTACAGCAGCAGAGGAGGTGAATGACCAATATTGAGTGACCCGGTGAGTAAACGAAACACACCATAAAATAAAAACAAAGAGTCGGAGATAAAGTAACGAGATAAGCTAACCCAGACGATTTGACGTTATTGTTGTCTGTTTTCCACCGTATGGAAATATGCTCGGTTAGAGGTTTCAGTTTAACGTTATTGACCTTTTTTTCAGCCTTTGTAGGAACCTTTATTTTTTGTAAATAAGGTCTCCAGCAAAAAGGTCTGTTCACCTCCTCTGCTGCTCATGTTGTAATGACTCAGGTTTTGTTATAATGTCGGTAATTAGCTCCCTAGAACTAATGTTGAATTGTTGTTTTCAATCAAGGCGTTAAATAAATCGTATTCTATCTTTCTTATATTGCCTTATATTTAAATTCCAAAAATGATCGGCTAGAAATATTACAAGAAAAGGTTATCCATCTTCTCTTGTATTCTTTATGTATATCTACATTATGTATATTATTTTCAACATACTCGATTATTTTAAGAGCCCACTTCAACGATTTCTTTTTTCTGTTTATGTCAAATCTAAAACAATTTGATATACCTAAATTTGATACCCCCACCACCTTCCTAGAACTAAGTGTTCCTAATAACCGATACCGGACAGTCTCCTATTTTTTTCGGCCCGTCTTTTCTATATGGTAAATCTGACTTTGAAACTTGCAATGCTTTCTTCTCACAAACTGCCAGTCATTTTACAGATGAAGAAATTGAAAACTTGATTGTCGGCTCAGATGACGAAACTGCGATTCATAAAAGTTTAAGTGGTCATTCCGTGGAGCGACACATATTGTTTGTACACTTCACTTAAAGAAAAGCGTCACTGATTATTTAAAAAATAGGGTCGGTGTCAAAGTTCAAAACAGACAGTCATTTGTAAGCACCTTTTTCGGTGACGAAGGAATTTCACAGGCCAATAATTCTTTAGTATTAGAAGCAAGAATAAAACATGCAACCAATGTCATTTCGAAAAAGGCATTTGGTTTCCAGTCATACTTCGAAAAACGAATGTTACCAATTCTGAAAGATCATGTTAACTTTTCTGCGAGGGTAAAATATGTGGAAGCCCACTGGACAAATAATAATGCAGAGTCTGCCAATAATATCATGAAGATTGGAACCAACTGGAAGCAAAAAGATATATTAGATCTTACAGACATCTACAATCGATTGTCACCTCCCAGTATAAAGACGCCGAAAGATCATTGATTGCAAGAGGCAATTTCAAGCTGGCATCCGATTAAATGCACCGCAGACTTTCTATTGACGTGTGGTGTAAAAAAACACAGAAAATTGAACGAGAAGCATTATTTCGAAAGTTCAACAACACGCACACATACAAGCAAACATTAACGTCTACAGATGGTAAAATCACTATATCAAAGACACCATCAGGAGGGAAAATACCTCATCAGAAAAAAAGGATTAGAGCTGAGCGAAGTCAGATGAGAAGAAAGTAAAAATGATGGACAGTCTTAGTTAAGAATATATATATATATATATATATATATATATATATATATATATATATACGATAAAAACCACATAAGTACAGTAAATAATACATTTGTCAAATTTTTCATCAGCATAGATCTGGAGGAAGAGAGTAATAAAAGAAGTTGTTTAACTTTGTAATATTTTCATTAAAATCCCATAACAGCAATAGAATTTGGTCATATATATATATATATATATATATATATATATATATATAGAGAGAGAGAGAGAGAGAGAGAGAGAGAGAGAGAGAGAGTTGTTCCTTTTTTGGCATTATTTTCGTTAAAGCTTATTAAAAGCACTAATAAAACAATTAAACAACCACATTTGTTATTTATGATTTATATATTTAAGTCCGTACGATAAAAATTATAATATTTAATGTACATTACTATAATTTCTTTCGCAATATTGTATTTTTGTCCCTATTACTGTCCATTACTCTCCATTACTCTCCATTACTGCCCATTACTCTACATTACTGTGTTTGGGGAGACCCTGCCACTGTGGCAGAGTGCAAATGTAGGGTGCATACGAAGCAGGAAACCAGACTATATCGTCCCCTCTAGTACTTAATTACACATATACCAGCTTCTGAATGATCATTTAATGAAATGCCAAATAGATAAAATGTAAAAAAAAAAAGATAATTATTGTCTCTTATATTACAGTTTACCTCTAAGTCTGGGAAGTGAAAATGACCAAGCGGAGCTGGCAGCCTTGTGAGGTTCACATCTGAAGTAAGGCTAAGCTGCATCCTGAACAGATCAATCATATACATAAATAATGGTTATTAAAATTTCTTTTAACAATACCTTGGATATACAAAGTCTTTTATAAAAATCCAGTATAACCAGTAAGAAAAACCAGTTCGATTCTTTTTCTTTAGAAGTCGAACCCTATGTATAACACGAACCTTTACAGCGCCACCATGTTATGCGTGGAAATAAGCTAATTATACTTCATTTGCTCGTACTTACACAATATGACTAGAGGCAAGAGTGTGTGTGTGTGTGTGTGTGATGACCAAAATCAAACCCATATGCAAAATACGGATCTGTGGAGCACCACCCAAGGCGGTAGCTACAATGGGGCCGGGAACCAGGCTGCTCGGCCAAAAAGGTGACCTCTCTGCAGTTTCGTATTTTACATAAGATTTTTAAAGAAAAATAAAAGAATTTCCTGGAATTTCTCACGGGTTATACTGCCTGTTTAAAAAAGCTCGTATATTTTGGGTAATGTTCAAAGAACTTTTAATTCCTTTAGTTTGGTATATATTCGTTACAGAGCAGCATGCAGCTTGGCCTTACTTCGGATGTGTATCTTTCAAAAACTGATACCTCCGCTCGGTCGAGTTCACTTCCTGGACTTAAGAATTCATCATCATCATCATCATCATCATCATCAATCCTTTAACTTTAATAACTGCTAAAGATAGTATACTTTAGATAAATTCAGGCCTATTTTACACAAAGGAGCAGACATTTTACTTATCTCATGCTTAGATCATGTACAATTTCCACAAGTACAATGTCCAAAGAAATTTCAGCCATAGTATATGAATCTAATATAAAGGTATATTAGCTTTCTCTCACTGCGTATGTTGAAAGTGTAAACAACTTCACATTACACGCGCTGTTCGGAAGTTCATACGATTTGTAGCGTGCCCCTCAAAGCCGATGTCCTGTCTCTTCAGCTGAATGTCGTAATATACTTCCTTTTTGTTCTTTAGTCTTAAACTGAAATAGATAATTATGTGTACATTATTATGCTGTTTCTTGAAAATATTGTGAATTAAAATCAAGAATAATATATTCAGAGAGAATTTTTTTTTTTTATTTTACTACTTCCTCATTCCCAGTAGGCCTACCGTATTAAGGTTTTGTTTTCTTTCGTCAGGTGACTTAAAGGCTCGATGGATAATATGTGCTTCATTTAGAGGCTAATAACGGCATGACTTGCTTTGACAGTGAAGTTTCTGCTTCATTTTGTGCTGGTTATTTACAATGAACGAATTTAGTTACTTTGCTTGCAATGAGAACATAACTGACGAGGGTCAAACAGAATTCACTCATCGTTTGCATAAAGAGTACAGTCACTCACATTCGGATAAAAGTGTCTGCAGACGCCATACACACGCTGGTTCCTTGTCTGGAAGTCATAGACAACACGCAGGTGAATTGTGGCATATAGTGCTTTCATCAGAGAACATAGGTTTGCTGATATAATTTTGATACAAACACCAACAGTGTGTTAAATCCTTCCTTCCTTTTCTTTACAGAGAACGTCAGAGAGATTCCTTTTCTTCCCTGTGAATGAGAGATCGATCCCTTTTCTTTCTTGTGAATGAGAGATCGATCCTTTTCTACCCTGTGAATGAGAAAGGGGGGGGGGGAAGAGCATTGATGAATATACAACGATGAGATGACTAGGGAAAGGCCTAAATAGTCATACCATCTGTAAAGTGTTCCACATAATACCTTTACTTTCATTAGTAGAATTTTTTAAAATTCATTTGCTACTAATAATACCATTTATAACACACTGAGTACTGTAAATTATACCTGGTCCTCCAGTGTAAGATATCAACAATGATGGGAGAGAGTCATCTTGGTGCTTAAACAAGGTGCCATTACTCACTCCAGTTTTTGCGGTGCATAGAGACACTGAAACGCACTGAAACACTGGAATGCATTGAAAACACCGAATCACAATATCATATATACTGATCAGGGTAAAAACGGACCGGTACCAAAAGGGCCCATGGCTAAAATGGACTAGTGTTGAAAAGGCCCAGTCCAAGGGGGCCCGACCTCAAAAGGCCCATTTATGTATCCATTACTAATTACTACTGTTATGTATACTAGAAGTAACTGATACATAAATATAAAAAACTTATGTTTTTTTATGAAATATATGTAAATACAGTGCAGTAAAGTAACATTGTGCAGTATGTCACAATCATACGTGAGTGATCTTAAAATTAATTGTGACACTCTACTAATTGTTCTAAGTTAATGAACAAAGAAGAAAATAACGCAAAGTTACTGAATGTGAGAAAGTTCAAATATGGCAAATACTAATTGTGAAAGAAACATTCGAAGCAAAGCGAATCAGTAACATCTTTCTTATAACATATAAAGACTGAATATGAGTTAGTGTAACCCACATGTGCCTTGTGTATACCAACTTTGTCATGGTAATGCCTTAATTAAATAATGGTGATTCCATTAATGATGGATAAATATTTTCATTTACAAAGACTATTTAATCTTTTCCTGTTTCACATACATTCAGTATTGTTAATACATGTGTATACATAGTTTATTTTTATTGATATGATTTAAGCTTTAAATAGATGTTTGCTCTATTGTGTGTCTTGTAGGCACCGTTATTGCACTGTGGCTGCAATGAAGGTCAAGTCAAAATTAGGAAGAGAATTAAGGGCTCTTTTTTTTTAAATTTATGGTGGGATAGATTGACAAGAAGAAAAGGTGAAATGTCTAACTAACATTAGCATCAAAAGACAATGCTAACACAATCTGAGATTTATAAATCTATTAATAATAACAACAATTAATGAATATACATGAATATTAAATTCTAATATCAAATTCTACACATACCTTACGCTACAACAATATGGCACATAACGTCTGTCAAATAAATTTAGCAGTACAATATAGTATGCAGGTCTAAAATAACAGCCACAAATAAGCACCGATACATACAAACATCCATAAATAGATATTCAGTTTTCAACAAGAAATTTTACACCACAACAAAATTGCACACAATGGCTGTCAAAGTTAATAGTACCATATAGGATGAAATCCTAGAAGAGCAGCAACAGATAAACACGGAAGTTTAAAAACATACTATTAGAACATGCATACATAAATATTCCCTTTTCAACAAGAAACCTTATGAAACAACAAAACTGCACACAGTGGCTAACAAAGTTAAAAGTACAATTTAGGATGTATTCCTAGAAGAACAACACACATTTATTCATAATTTTCATGCCTTTGCTTTTTGAGTGTAGACCACAAGACATAAAAAAGCTGGGTAGAAAAGAATGTTGAAACACAGTGTTACAACACATGATTAAATATGTGGCTATCAGAAAGTCTCATAAAACAGACAATTGTATTGGACATTCAAGTAAAGAAAACAATCACATACAAATCTTAAATTCATGCTTAAAGACAATTCCAATTATGTAACTGTACATGTGACGCAAAGTTCAAACATTTTGATTTAATACTACATATAGGGCCATATTTTGTGATTTCAGTTTACTGTAATAAGGGAAGTTTCTTCAAAATTTATTGACTCTTTTCAGTCAAGACTGAGAAATCAGTTGCTGACCAAGATAAAAGGACCAACATGACTGGATTTGACTGACTACGACTGGACAACAACAATTGCAAGTCCATTAACCACACGTTAAAGCAGATTGTAGAGTGGAAATCGAAGTCTCTGACAGAAGTTTTATCTTATTTAAATGACTTGGTGGACAGGCATTTCAAAAGACTTGAGAAGTGCATTAATAGGGACTGGTGAATACGACTCACTGACAGTCAGAGACAATTTCAAAGACGGAATAGGTGGCTAGCAAATAAAGACAAAAAATTCAGAAGCTTCATTCTTACAGTCAGTAAATACATGAGATCATCAAACGGACAGCCTGAAATCGTGGCTCTGAGGACAACACAGAGAGAAACCAGGACAAAGAAAATGGGAAGAAAAAAACAAACAGTGACTAATAAAAAGACGAAGACAAGCAAATAGCATAATTTTAGATAAGTCTATTGCAGTGAGTGCACTTCTTATCGCATGGTAATTTCTGCGATCCCGTGTATAAACCTATATATACTATTAATTTGTTTGAATCCGCTCTCTATTTTCAGACTGATTTTCAAAACCGCATATGCCGCAAATCCACAATTTGATTGCTAATAAATTGATATCTTTAAATGCCTGCATTTCTTGTACATATATTTAGATCATGTTCAAATTTCATATTAATAAGATTTATCTCATAATTTATGATTGGTTATGTGATGCAGTGTATATAAACATGTATATACTAGAACAGGGTGGTCCATCTTCTTCAACCCCGTGGACCACCTCAATCAAAAGTGTAATGTTCGTGGGCCATGCATGCTGAATTGCATTATAATTATAAAACTAATTATTGCTTGAGTGTGTGCCCACGAAAGATTCCCGCAGGCCACATTTGGCCACCCTGTACTAGAAAATTGTCCAGTACGGCAAAGTGTTATATATATATATATATATATATATATATATATATATATATATCTGCTCCTGAAGTTTTCTAGGAGCAGATATTGGATTTGACCATGATTTATTAATGACAACATTTCGCCTCCACCTGAAAATGATCAAAAAGCCTAACCAACCAAGAATCAGATTTGACCTTGAAAAGTTGAAAGATCCAAAAGTTGCAGAAGCCTTCCAAGCAATGATAGGTGGTAACTTTGCACCTTTGATAACCCTGGACAGCCAAGACACTGACCTAGAGTCCTTAAAAACTGCACTGACAACATGCCAGCAGAGCTCATTCAAGCAGGAGGAGAAGAGATAGTCATAGTCCTAACAACAATCTGCAACAAGATATGGCAGACAGGAGAATGGCCCACCACGTGGACTCAGTCCTTGGTCATTGTGCTTCCCAAGGAAGGAAACCTACAGCTATGCCAAAACTACATGTTGTTGAGCACCTCTATGACAAAGCCACCAGTGCTGTTCTCATCAATGGCAGCAGAGGAGATTCATTTCGAACAACAGTTGGAGTCGTTGTTGTTGTTGTTATAGGGTTTAACGCCATTTTTCAGCACAAGATAGGCTATACATGGCGGCCAGTATTAATGGTGGAGGAAGAACCCTGGAAAACCCCGGGAAGAACCACCGACCCACGAGAAGCTACTGGCAGGCTTTCTCACGTACCCACGTTAGCCGAGCCTGGACTCGAACCCACGCAGAGGTGAAATGGCAGTGATCCGTAACGATCAGCGCTTTAGACCACTCGGCCACTCGGGGCCCCTCACAGTTGGAGTCAGACAGGGATGTATACTGTCACCAACACTCTTCAACATTTTCCTGGAAAGGATCATGAAGGATGCCTTTGCATGACCACAAGGGCACTGTCAGCATCAGAGGAAGAACAATCACCAACCTTTGCTTCATATATGATATTGATGGTTTAGCAGGAGATGAAAAAGAACTGGCTGACTTGGTTGAGTGCCTCAACACAGCCTACACAGCATATGGTATGGAGATTAGTGCCGAAAAAACCAAACTGATGACAAACAACACCAATGGCATCAGTGCAGAAATAAAGGTCAGTGGACAGAAACTGGAAAGAGTCCCAAGCTTCAAGTATTTAGGATCAATTATCACAGATGAGGGTTCTAAACCAGAACTAATTTGCAGAATTGCCCAGACAACAGCAGCACTAATAAGGTTGAGACCAGTATGAAAAGATACCAATATTGCTTTTGGTTCCAAAATAAGGCTGATGTGCTTGATTGTCATATCCATCTTTCTTTATGCTTGTGAAACATGGACGCTCACATCAAATCTACAAAGAAGGATTCAAACCTTCAAAATGAGATGCTTCCGCAAGATCTTGGGCATCTCATACATTGAGCATGTCACCAATGAAGAAGTCCACAACAGGATCTAACAAGCCATTGGATCCTATGAAGACCTCTTGACAACTCTAAAAAAGTGCAAACTGAAGTGGTATGGTTACATCTCAAGATCATCTGGACTGGAAAAAACAATCTTGCAAGGCACAGTGCGAGGGTGCAGAAGAAGAGGCAGACAGAAAAAGAGATGGGAAGAAGACAGAAGACATTAAGGAGTGGACAGGTATGGGATCTGGAGATTCCCAAAGGGCAGTAGAGAACAGGGAAAGATGGAGAGAATTGGTTGTAAAGTCAATTGTGGTGCCCCAACGACCTCTTATGTTAAGGGATTGATGATGATGATGATTATATATATATATATATTTTGTTCATGAGATCATATGCTGAGGCCACAGACTTGTCAGTTTAATTGATATAACTCAGGATGTGTTTATTGCTGTTGTTGCTATATTTAATTTTATTTACTCTATGAGTGGGCACGTCAGACTTGCCTTATTTGTATAATAATTTTTAAACATTTTTGTGTTATATGAAAGAGATACATTTTGAAATATGTTCCAAAAATTGTCTTTGTGTATTAAACCCATTTCTACAACTATCCAGTATCCCATAATCTTCCTCCAGTAGCAGAATAGGTTTAAAAATGGTTAACAAAAGACTGTAGATATGCTTGAAAACATACATTAGCCAACCAGTGATGTACCAATTGTACTATTAAGTAGAACATTTATTGTATATACCAGTAACAGTAATCAATATGGAAAATGTAACTACTCTGAATCGTGTGCAAACAACTTTTGTTGCGATATAAATACCAAAATAAGTAAGGAAATGATTTGACACAACATTCTTGCACATTTCTTTGCATTTAGACCATTAAAATAATTGTTCGCACATAATTCATGATAGCTACACTTGAACTTTAGAGCTGTTTCACTTGCTGGTTGGTGCAAATCTCACACATCCCGGAATTTAAGATAATAAGAAAAATGTAATTATTAATAACCACAATATAATAATCAACCTAATAAATCATTACTAATATTTATTTATTATTAATAGCTTAAGCATTAAACTCATGTATACATAGCAATACACGCTATTAATATTAAATTTATTTACTTTCAAAACTGCTGCCAAAATATGTAATTTCCAGCTTGTTAATTTGAGTTGCATCACTTGCAGTAAAGAAAGAACATAATAATATATTATGTAACTAACATACACAATCAATATACACTATGGTACATACGATATAAATGAAGTGCATTTCGGTGTTTCTATGCACCCCCGTTTTTGAATATGCCCATGAGCAAGTACCTTGGAAACTTCAGACTGCCCAAGTAAAATCAGACCTTAAAGGGAAATTCTATTAACTGTGAACTTGGACTGCTTTGTTGTAGGTTCAGACATGCCAAACCCTAAGAGAGGTATAAGTGTAATTATTACTAATATAAATGTAATCTTAGCATAAAAAAGCAATTTATATATTACATGCCATAATTACAGAAAACTGTATGAAAAACATACATTTATTTTTGCTGCTTACCAGAATCTGCAGTTAAAAATCTTGTCACAAATCGGCTGAATCCATGTGGATTAGTAGTTATTACAAGAGTATAGACACAAAAGAAACTGATAAATTATTTATACTTAACACTCACTTTAACTAGTCTACATGACTACAGTAACTTTAGCAAATAGTCAAGTCCACAAATGATGACTGCTATATTACATCACTGACAAATTCTTATTTCAGAATTTTTTAAATGTTATTGATTTGTCCTTTTCCGGATGCAACATGTTTTTAAGCTTAACAATATCTCTCTCCTCTTAACATTTTTCAGTCATATAACATCCATCAGTCACAGTGATAAAACCTGTTTATTATCTCTATCTGGCGCCATTTATTTCCAGTTTATACTCATCCGCTACGTATGTGGGTATCAAAATAGAATGAATCTGTGACACACAGTTTCACATTCAAGGAACACATCTGTTTTCTTGGAACTGTTTCATGTAATAATATTAATGGAAAATAAGGAAATTAGATGGAGGTCAAATGATGAGAACGGGGCTCATATCGTTCTTTACAAGTATCCTTGATCGTACATGTATTATGATATTGTACATTGTACTATATAATAATTAAAAACTAAGGTATAAATATGTGCAGTGCATCATTTCCCTTTGGCCAGTGGGAGAGCAGTATTCCATTCAGTTGCACTTGCATATTAAGTGGACACGATTATGGCAATGTTAAGTGGTAGCATGGGAAAATTGTCAGGAATTACTTAAAGGTTATGATAGTAAGCCAGACTGAACAGGCATACAAAGTCAAATGCCTGAGCTAAGATTTGGTACCAAATTTATTATGCTATGCAAAATCTAGCTTGAAATATCAGCGTTGATTCTTAAATAGGTCACACGAGAGAGGAGAGAAGTATCCTTCATCGTATTATGATATTGTACATGTATAGTAAGTTAATTTTAAGCAATGATACGAGTCCCTGTAACGATGAATTAATGTGCACATGACACAAGCCTCCAACTGTAATCTTTATTCTGTGTCTCAATTTAAACTTGGAAACATGTTTTGGGGGTGTTTTTGGTTGTTTTTTTAGGGGCACCAGGTTGCCAATTTTGTTGCCCGGGTTATCATGAATGGGCAGGTACCCAAGTATCTGGGTACCCATTGGCATCTTTAATCATAGTGCCTGAACAAGTGGTGCTATGTTCCAGGGTCAGTCAACTCCAGAACTGGAGACCAAATTTCTTCAAGAATATCTCGCGTACATGGCAGCCCATATTGACACTGTTGCACATAGTAAAGACTAATTGCTTCATGTAATTCATTCATCATTACTGGGGTATATCCAAGTATAATCAAGTGGTTGAGTTTTTCAAACTCTGTTAGGTGCCAATTTTCAGTTAGTTGAAGTTATGGTGTATTTTTTTTTATGAAATTGACATTTTTGATCATACTTTGCTTATTCAGAAATTAAACTGTTTGTGCTCAATATTGAAATTTGAAACACAAGTGGAATTCATTTGGAACTCAATACATTTGGACTTGACAGAACTTTTAGGACTATTTGGGATTTAAGTCACAATGCTGTAAATTCTTTTTAAATTTTCACTTTATATTCTAGGGAGGTAATCTGTGTTGAATTGTACAGAACTTTTTAGTTTTTGGCCTTCTCTGTTGCTTTGTTTAAAACCATAGAGTCATAACAGTATGCCAGTGCATGCAGTATTGCAACATTTAATCAGTTTTTGTTAGTTTTGAAGAAAGCAGCAAACAAGATAGAAATTTATCTTTTCTTTACTTACTTTCTGTTGATGAAGCATTTATTTCTTCACTGAAATTTTTTTTTTTTTTAAAGTGTTCACAGACCTGGTCAGTTGCATGCAGTAGCAAACACCTTCCATGACACTATATTCCAAAATTTTTTATGATACAAATTTGGAACATACATGTATGGGCCATTTTAACATCTCTGACTAAGATGGTTAGATTTTTGGTAGTATTTTATTGTGTACATGGTGAAAAGAATTGTGCCTGATTGATAGAAAAAGATAGAAAGCTGGACCTTTTAAAGAAAGAAAAATTAAAAACCTATTATCAGACTCATACATGTTTCATAATTGTACCCTGCATATCAACTGTTTGGTACCACTTCTGTCTTGGCTGACTCCAGAACCAACACTTACACTCCCTGCACCTTTCACAATATCTTGGCAAAAGAGACTCATTCAAAAGATTATTCTACTTTATTACAATAACTCAGTGGACCCTACTCCCATATCTTGCGAAGGTAAACCTGGGTCAGGGAAGTCACTTCTTTTTCAAAGTTGTCACAGGGATAATTTTCTCATCAAATGGAGACCTTTGATCACTTTACACCCATCATTGATACAGTAACATATATTGGAATACCATATATAAGAATTTATAGTAATAACAATTCAGTGGTTTCTGTACAATATTGAACAGGGTTGTTCAGAATCACATTTCTCCAAAAACTTAGCATATGATTTATAGAAAACTGGACAAATTTTAAAACCTTGGCATTCTGGACCAGATATCGGGGTTCTGGGAGCAGGTACTCTCACTATCTAAATTAATGATGGAATGAAAAGAAGCATCAGTATTATGGTATATATACAGGGTTTCTGTTAGTGGATGGCTCATCATGTTATACAACATATATACTTTGTGAGGACATCCAGCATTCTACCACTACTGGTTGATTGCCTAAGAACTTGTCTTTTGTCTGAATGCCCGGATAATAAACCCATCATTCTAGTCATTCTGAAAAAGTTCTATCTCTGCTGCAGGGCTCAAAAGTTCTTAAAAAATTTCTCCACAGTTTAAATTTTAATAAACCCTAGCAAAATATAAAATTTTTTACTTACCCACTGCTATCAGACAGCTTAGTTTTTCAACACTGTGTTATCAGACATAGTTATTTATGCCTATCAGTTGCAATACCAAAGAAAGAAAGCAGTGCTGACTTGCATGTAATTTCTTGTCAACTCAGTTTTAGTGTCAACCTGGCGTGGATATTGGTTATAAACACTCAGTCAAATGTGTTTGTAATGAATTTAGCGAATATCTTGGCAAATTGACAATAAAATTATGTTAATTTCCAGCTTCTCAATGTACATGTACTATCACTAGCATTCAAAAGAATCACTTTGAGGCTTTTACAAAACAATGTGTTCAAAGTGGCAGTGGAATTGACACTAAGCCTGAAAACTAAAGATGTGCATTTTACTACCTTACTGGGTAGTAGACTTCAAAGGAGGATTATGAGTGAGATGTTCTAATCAGCTGATTTGTCAATTATACACTATTTAAATAATGAAAAAAGACATTTTATATTTAACACATAATTAAAGTGCTGTTTTAAACAGATATTATTCACATGACAAGGTTAATGCTATGCATTTAAATGTTTGGTTTGCTTTATATATAACAGGCCTGTACATCAGGGACTTTTATTTGCAAGCCATGATATTTTCCTGCCCAAATGCATCTATCCATTCATTAGAGAACTTGCTATAGTTTGTCCCACCACATTGCACAGAATATTTAAAAAAAAATTTGTTGGCTAGAAATGTGGTTGGTTTTAGAATTGCATGTTTTATTCCTTTTCTTTGGCTTAATTTTGGGGGACAATTCTTGATAAATTGTTGAAAAAGAGGATGTTTGGAGAACTCAGCTCATTATTGCTCCTCCTCCTGCACCAGTTGGAGGATTTTATTGCAGCTAGTTTTAGCGCATACCCATGCATTCAGGAGTAGCAGAAACAAGATTTTAGGATGGGTCAGTAAAACCCCTAAGGACTTAGCCAGGAGATTTAAGGTGGTGGTGGTGGTCAGAACTGATAACGGAGGAAATATATGTTTTACAAATAAAGATTAAAGTTATCATTTTCTGGGGTTGTAAAATTTGTACAATTTTAATGTGAAATTGCTGTGAAAACATTTCTGTGTACCTAAAATTAGGGCAAAAGAAATGAATTATATGTGGTTGAGGCTGTATGAACAGTTAGAATATATAAAAACTGACAGACAATACAATACAATAATTCGTCAATGGTAAGTCCATGTTAGACGATGATATGTTGTTGCTCTGAAATGAAAATGATGCCAATGTGACCTTCCAAAGATTGAAAAATCAAAATATAGTTATCTCTTCTAAATTGATGACCATATCAAAATTAAGTAGGTATTCCCATAGTAAAAGGATGCTGAATAAACTTTCAGAATGGTTGCCTTGAGGACCTTTCAGCGTAATCTACTTCGCCTGAACAGATAGTCTTATCAACATACAGTTGTGCTGTGTTACAACTCTGTGGTCTTAAACTATGCAACAGAATGAAGCAAAACCAATGAGTTTAGTAAAATCAACAAAAGATAATTATATCCCTTCAGTACTAGGTGAAAATTGAAAAGACACAATATTGTGAATTAAATCCCCAAAATGTTCTATCACAAGTCCAAAAGTATAGAATGTTCTGAATGAATTCCAGTAGTCAAGAATGTCTTTGAAGGAGTCGTCACTAATCATGAAGTAGTGTTCTAGTCTAAAATGCAATAAGCATTTTATAAACAAACAATTCCTCTCAAATTATATCTGAACATAATTATAAATGATTCCACAGACTTATCATAAATCAGGAAGGAATAATTGATACTAATTTTACCTGACCTCAGACTCAATAGAATTTTCTAGAGAAAAACCCAGATCTTGAACTCAAATCCAAGTAAACATCTTGTTTACTTCTTAGAATCATGACAAAAATCAGGTAGGCATTACCTTCAGTCTTGGACAAAAATTAATAACACATTATAGATATACTTAACAGCAGTATGTTGCTGGTTGTGAATAAAATTGGTGTTTATCATGCCTCAAGCATTGAACCATATTGGCCATCTCGAAAAGTCTTTTTATTGCTACTAATCCTGCATGAATGGTGGCACTGTCGTGATGTTTTCGCTACAACACTTCTTTCAATATTTCATTAGTTCATAATGAAAACAGTGCAGATCTGACTGCCAACACCTGAGTGAAGAAGTTTTGACAACCAGACCTACTCGACCTTGGGATCAAGTCAAAGGGCACTGCTTGCATTTTTCATTTAGCTTTTGAACATACTGACTTGTACACACATACATACAACTGCATTTTGACCAGACAATAAATTTAGTTATATTTCATTAAACAGGTTGATAGCACACTGACAATGATTTCAAGTTCCAAGGACTTGATTTAGGTCAGTCTGATTAAAATTAAATCTCCACCGTCTTACATGAAAGTCTGACAGAGACCACTTAGGAGTCATGTTCTGGTGACCTTTGTTATTACCATAATTGCTAATATTATTCAGATGAAGTCTTACACTTTTGCATTTGGGAGACTTGGCAGTGTGGTTGAAGAGCATCACTGTGTGCCGAAAGATTTGATTCACTTTTGAATTTCTGAAATCTGCATTTCCATTGGCTAATTCAAAGGTCACCAGAACATGACACCTGAGCGGTTGCCGTCAGATGTTTGCATAGGACATTAGAGATTTGATTTTAATGAGATTGTAGTTAAGGTTTTTAGCTACAATGGCATGTGGCATGGTAAGACATGTATAACCAAGAACCAAGTATGAATGGATTTTATCAAACCCATTTTGCAAATATCTTTCAAAACTTGTTTTTTTTTTCTTCCCAAAATATCAAGGGTGTGACTGTGTTTGCACACACACACACACAGAAACTTGTCATGATGGTATACATGGTGTACCTAACAACAAGATCTTAAGACAATTTAAGCAATTTTCTGTTCATTACATCAGATTTGAAGTCCAGTGCCAATAGAAAGAATTTTTTGCTTCACATAAAGGTAGCATGTGAACATGGAAACTCCGACAGGGTTGAATTTTTTTTTTTTACCTAATTTAATAGTTCATTAAAAGCATCTTTCTGTACTCAGCAGTTAAAAAAATAAAAGGACAGAAGAAATGATTTGAAGTGGATTCTGTTTTTTGGCTTGTTGAGTGTCGGTACCTTCAAAAAACAAAGGCACAGAAAAATGTGAAGCGTCTTCACAACCACTGGTACAGCTTACTAAATTCAGCACAATTCTTCCCGACATTTAGGAAGGAATGATGACACTTTACTTTTCAAAATACCCATTTTCCAACAATTCAATTTTTGGGTCCAGAATAGAATTTGTGTACAACTCTACCAACCACTTAGTTTTGTTTATAAAGTCGCTGTCAAATGTTTCAATCAGCTTGGAAGAACATGCGGTGACAAACTTCAGTGTACAACTTGACTCCTTAAAATACACTGTGTTCTTACTAAACGTGTCCCCTCGGTTTTAAACGCATTGACTTTTAAATGTGACCCGTTTCTGTGACGTGGAAAGTTCAACCTGTGCATTTTTATGGCACGCGTGGATTTGGGTTGGAATATCACAATCAATTACCCTTCTTGAGCCTCCGGATTCATACCATTTATATGCGCACTGTCTATGACAAATTAATTGTACGTGACAGATTGCTCGACTGCTGTTTACACCTTATCGTCCAATAATATTGTACCTCTGTAATATCAGTGTAAACTGGGCAGAGCTAACAGGTAACTGATGTCACGCTTCGATGGGCATAACTGAGTCAAGGTTAGATTATTGCGAGATTATCTTGACGATAGGAGGAAGCGGGAAATACTTGAGTGGAATAACTTTTGATTTAGTTTCTTCATTTGTTTGATTGCCCATAAAATTACAATCGATTAGGCAAAGCAGAAAATATTGCAGCTCGCGAATCCAGTTGGTAGAAGTAAGTGGGCAAACTTTAGTATTGTGTTTTATTGGCAAATAATTTTTTTTAATCGGCGAAATGTTACATTTTGATGATTTTTAAAGAAATTATCCCGAAGATGGGACACAGGAAATGTAGAGTTTTAGTGCATCAACATGAACCTTATATTTAACTTGTGCCCATTTAATATTGTCTGTTGAAATATATTGCTCAAGTAGGATGTGCACTACTTGAGTATATCTTTGCTGCAGTGATAGATTTAAACTTTCAATAAGAATTTAACGATCATCTCCGTCAAAAGTGTTTTGAAAAGCAATCTTTACAGTGCCTACTAACTTTGCTTCATCAAATGCTTTCAACCACTTACAATTCATAAAGATAAGTGCATTTTCACATGAATGATTTTAAAGCCAGATTGATTTTCATGAAGTATATACTAACTGCTCCTTTAAAAAGAAAAAAAAAAAAAACAATGCGGCTTGTTTAACTAGTAATCTGCAAAAGAAATGATTGATATTTGTCTGTTTTTGTTCACATCTGTTTCTTCTCCAACTATATGTAACAGTGTTACTTGGAAGTTTTCCATGATACGGGAAAATATAATACACAGTACTCCGTACTTTCAGCAACAGCAGATGCAGCTGCCATTAGAAGATCTGGGCACATCATGTCAAGTCCTGTAGATTTAGAAACATGAATGAAATTAAGTAATTCAAAATCTGTTAGGATATTATCATTATAGAAATTTTTAATGGCTCTATTTGTGATGGAGTTAAGAATATTCTTTTGTTTACTATGTTGTTGTTGTGATATTTTTGTGAGGAAAACAACAAAAATTATCACTGTTATGGCTCTATGGTCATGAACTAAGTAACAGAAAGAAGTGAAACCTAGTTTACTCAGATTAACAAATAATATTTTTCTCTAAGTTACAAAGTGAAAATTTAACAGGAACTTACAGCGTTGTGAATTAAATCCCAAATAATCCTAAAAGTTCTGTCACAAGTTCAAAAGTGTGGTGTTGCAGAATTAGTATCATCTTTTTAATTTATAATTTTTATTAAGTTGTTTGAGACTATGACGTTATATTTTATATCCTTTAATTCAATAGTTAGTATTATTGTAAAAGTACATTATATTCCGTCATAATAGTTCCATTCATGACAAGGTTGATCTAGGGCAAAATAGCAACTAAGCAGGTCAGGAATGGCATGTTAATATTGAATGTGGGTCATGTAAACAAGTGAGATAATTCAATGTGCATTTGCTCTAATACATACTCTAGCATTTGATTGGTTCAGTGAGATTTAAAGGTCATAACACAACTGCTTTTGTTTGAATTATGTTGAAATAATCGGATTTAATTTAGTGAATCAGATTTGTTTATTTGAAACGCAAAAGGACACTGTATAATGATGATACATGCACCATACTTAATCTTTCACTTATACACAACATTAGTAAGAGTCCGGAATTTGTGAGTTACATGTTGTTGGATATAGGAGACCAGATAAGCTTTGATTTAAACAGTACATTGTGGGTTATGATTATATTCAAGGACTTGAATGTTTAACTAATTACATCGGATTATATGAAACTTTTGAGGACATCAGTGATATTCTTCAGTCATGAGATTACATTGTAGAAATAACGTTTTGATTAATAATTCTGTTAATTTCGGTGTTATCTTGGCAACATAAAAGCACTATAAAAGCTTACTTCAGAATAGCTTTGAACAGTTTCCAGGTTAGTGAGAAATTGAAAGTACATTATTAGAATTACATTCAAGGAATTCATAGACTGTAAGTTAATTTTAATTCTTTGACTTTGTTTGATTTTATATTTTATTTAAATAAATTTTTAATTTGGTGAGTTTAATTGCTTGTTGGGTTTAATTGATCCTGTTAGTTAAATTCAGACTCCTAGACATAACATTGGAGTGTTCCAAATGAATTCTAATAATGTTGAATGTTCATATGTACCAGCAGTCTTGATGTATGACAATGATATAATCCAGAATGTCATTGAATGAATTTGTAATAATTCCAAACTTGTGTTTTAGTCAAAAAATTAATGAGCATTTTGTAATTCCAGTGATTAATTTAAATAAATGATTCCTCTCAAATTACTGAACTTAAGACAGGAATGAAGACTTTGTTTACAAAACGTATATATACTAATTTCAGTTGACCTGCCCAGTAGAATGCCCAGGCCAAAACTGTAGCCTTAATCATGAACAAAGGTCAAGCACATCATATTTATTAAATATACATAACATCACCTAAACCAATCTTTGGAGCAGAAAATCTTGAAACATTTTTGTGGTTATGTTATGTATGATGATACATCATATATGATATGTAATCTATAAATGATTTTGAATTAAATGTTATCCTAGAGGGTTCATTAACTAATTGCAAAATTTAAAAGTCTTAAAACAGAATCAAGCCAATGTTTCTTTATTTGTTCATTGAATAGGTCCTGATTTATATTACATAATTTGTAATATTTTTTTCATTTTCATTTATAACATTCTCTTTCTGAAATTCAGAATGTTTGATCCAGTTAACATTCTAAGATAGATGCCTGTATATGAAACTGAATAAATAGGGTATGGCTTTTTCTGGAGTAATTTGAAAACCTGTTTAGTCAACTACTTTGGATTCAAGATTCATCTTTCTTTTGGCAACTTTTTTGTTATCAGTTATAAGATGACAGTAATTCACTATCTCCCTTCTTCCAATATCTATCAACAGGTTTTGTCATAACCATCAGTGAAAAGAAACTTACCAGCTTGACTACCTGTCAACTTCATTTCTGAGATGCTAAAGATATGTACATTGTTATCTGGTGAAGTTAACAACAGTTTAACTTGATCTTCTGATTTGAAATCAAATGATATAATTTTAATCTTTAAGACTGATAGTTGGATATAGATAGGAATTACATTAAATTTTTTTCTGAAATAATTGAACAAGTACATTTTAGAAAAATCTGATACCTTTATTATACATGTATCATGTATTGTATAAAATTGTCTTTGATCCCATCAATTAATTAAATATATTGAGGTATGACTAAGATTTTCTCGTATATCTCCAAACATCTTTCTAAAACATATTTTGTATTCTAACAGACAAGCTGTTTAATAAGCATTTTGGTACAAGTTCATTGTCTTTAGGTGTCATGAGGAAAACAAGAAAGATATTTTTCACAAATAAATCTTTACCTATAATGTTCTTGCTTGGCACTCAGCATTAAGAGGTTAGTGTTAGGACTGGTGTCAAGATAATGTGACTGGGCGAGACATCATGCTACATGTCTGCAGCATGATGCCCCAGTGCTAGACATCACTGTAAACTGCCACACTGCAGATGTCATAGCAATATGACAGAAAAATTGTTAAAGCTACGTTAAAAATCCAAATCACACACACACATACACACACACCTATAATGTTTCAAACTCTTGATTTAGTCAAGAGAAATGGCTGGAGGTTTGTGATATATACTTTTTATACTTGCATATAAGTTGAGTCCAGCTGCAAACAATATAGATCCAGATCTGCAATTGTATAATGCACTGGCAAATCAGGCTTTATGTTGTTTGTTGTGCTAATTGCTACTGACAAACTGAATTGGCCCAGATCTGCTGGCACATTATGTGATGGCAGATCTAGGTCTGTGCAGTTTGCAGATGGGATTGACTTAATTATTAGGCAAGTATATAAGAAGACTCAGTTTACATGTATTACATATATCTACAGTTTTTTTAGGAGTTTTTAATGTGTTACTGAAATGAGGGAATAATCGTAGTATTTATAAGTAAATTTACTTTTCAGAATTAGAGAATATGGCTGATGATAACTGCATGGGTAACAGAGAAACATATGGATCAATCAATGATCCAGGACCAAACTGTGAAAATCCTCCCATAGATGAACATTTTCATGCAGAAGGTACTGCAGAAAAACCACCACTGAAGAGAGTGGCATCAATATATACACCCTATATGGAAGACAGACTGCGCCGCAGGTTGAAGTTTTTTTTCATGGGCCCAGATGAAAAATTCCGTGCCAGACGCAAATGTCCATGGAAGCTTCTTATTCAGATTGTGAAAATCATTCTAATAACTGTGCAGGTAAGACAAATTAAACTTTTCAGAAGTAAGATGGCTTACAGCTGTTGCAGCATTAATTTATTTTATGTGAAGGGATCAAGTCTGTTGAAATTTTTTTTTCTTCTTGGTACAAACAGAAACAAAACAAGTATCAGAATGGAATAAATTGCAGTTCTATTTGTCACTGAATCTTCGTTTTAATTAATTTAGGAAGTATGGCAACATTTCTGGAGCAAGAGAAAGCACAATTTAGTGTTGTTAGTCTGGTGCAAGCTAAAAACAGTTGGATTAACCTGAACTTTGAATTACTTTCAATAAATTGTTCCTGCTTATAGAATCATATACTATATTTGCTCATTTATTTATTTTTAAAAAAGCTGTGAGAACCCAAATCTGTATTTATATAAGGCAAAAAAATATGTATTTCTCCAACCGTTCCTATTTTTTGTTGCTGACCCAAGTGTATCACAAGGATCCATGATGACTCAGTGCTTAGCATGCCAGACTCGGTATCAAAAGGGTGAGGGTTTGAATCTTACTATCAGACCATCCTGGGTCAGCTTCTATGGTGTATACTTGGGCAAGGCACTTTACCACAAATGCCTTGGCACAAAACAACCTACTTGTGATGCTGTGCTATAAAGCACCAAACCAAACCCAGGTGTATCATGATACAGATTCAAACTGTTAACAACAGATTGATAGTACAGTAAAACCTGTTATGAGAGACTGCCCCTTCTGCCAACAAAAAGCAGTCTGTCAAGAGAGGTGGTCTCCTAGCAGATTTGTACAAAAAGACCAGTTTCCAAGGTCCACTTTCAGAACAATTTCAAGAAAAATAACCATAATCACTGTATATATATTCTATTCTTTATTAATAGTTCTTGCTGAAGTATTGTATGCATTCATCTAAAAACAAAATTACATAGCAATAAAGATATACTTCTATCATTAAACATGAAATCACATTTACATTTGAAGATCACATATTTTAGCATATGAAATCGTTTCTGAATTACTCCTTTTCCTTTATAACAACCTAAATTTGTTTTACTGACGTTTAAACCGCTTTTTTGCAAGTGGTCTGCTCTTTTTCCCTTCTTTAAGTTACAATAATTATTTTCTCCAGCCTTAAAATTTGTCTTTCTTTAGTTGGAGGTTCGTCCATTGTTATTAAGGTTCTAGGTGTTAAAATTATTAGTGCTCAGTTGTAATATCGAACATAAAGATGGTTTTGACTGGGCTGTGGGAAAATATGAAAAATCTATACATGTGCATTTCATTAATGAAATAAATAGAAACAATTATCACATCCAGAAACAGAACCATTTACTCAGAGACAAAAGTCAATGGCTTCATTCAAAGATGACATAACAGGGATTAATTCTATAAGCAAAGTGTGTAACTCAGTCGCACCAACTTGAATAGACGACAGCTTTGTGATTGGGATGAAATCACTTAACATGGTGGGGGGGGACAACAAACATCACAAGTCTTTAACACTATCAGTCGAATCCCACAAATGATTCTCTCTTGCTGGTTTAATAGACAAATGATCTTATTCACCCCTGGCAATATGGATTAACTCTAAAGACAAACAATATATGCAACCACTATGCCAACTTTGGCATTACAACAGCAATTCATGAAGTGTACATTAGCCTGGTTTACGGACTGTAGCATCTATCATTGGTTGCAACAATCCTTTTTTTTTTTAATATTCCTTTTATGTTTGTTTTTTATCAGAATCGTTACTAATCAAGCGGTCGTTGTATCAATTGATTACATATAGGTCAGTGGTGTCTGTCTGTTCTCGCGATACGGTTGTTCATAGAGATGCTGGGTCCTATGATAAGGCCGGGAAGCAGGCTGAGTGCGGGAATAATTAGTCTGGTTCCCTGCTTTGTATGCTACCTGCGTTGCTCACCCCTATAAGAATAGCAGAGAACAACGCAGGGAGCATACGAAGCAGGGAACCAGACTAGAAAATAATCTACATTTACTTTAGTCTGGTTTACGACAAAAACTATAAAACACTAAAAGCATAGCTAAAAACATTGCAGACATCGGTAGCCAACCTATTTTTTTTTTAATATTGTTTTTTTTTTTTTAGAAAGGTATGAGCTGTCGTTCTTAGAGGGATTAAATAAAGGTCGGTGGAGTTTATCCTCGTTTTTGCGTTGCAGTCATTCATAGTAGTGTCAAAGTGCATATTTTGCCAAGACATCACGGTCGCTAATCACGTTCTGCAGGTGGTCGCTCATAACAGAGCATTTATATAATAAAATCGATCAATGCATTATGATTGTGGTCGGAAATGACAGGTGGTCGCTCATAGCAGAAGTCGCTCATAGCAGTTCTTACTGTATCATTAAAAAAGAACCATTTTCAGTTTGACATTCTTTTGATTTGAATGCAGTAAACAAGAAGGCACCCAGTGCTGGCCTTAGGCTAACTGGACCAATTTGGCCGAATCGGGCCCCACGCTCACAGGGGCCTGCACGTATTAGTAATTTTTAAAAATTTATCTATAGAGAGAAAGTAGTTTTAAAGCGATGGAAGAAAATTTCAAGTTCAGTATCATATAAAACTTGTTTAAAGGTTTTTTTCCAAATGCCGTGCTCACAGGAAGTCCCCGCGCGTAAATACAGGGGCCCCTGCCAAAATGATCCAAGTGGGGCCCTGTATTTGTTAATGCCATCCCTGAGGGCACCTTTAAAAAAATTCATCCCCTAATGGATTTCTGCTTGGAGTTATTTTTTACTAGATTTTTATTATTTACTCTCATCTAACTGCCTTTGCAGGTTCTAAAGACAGTGTTTGGGAAAATTATGTTTGACCCATATAACCATTGAACTAATTTCAACATTGGGTAGAAAGTCTAGATCTGAAAGCCAGAAGTTATTGCTAGTTAATAAATTGTTCTTAGAACTTCTTTCAATTGCAATGCAGTTTTTACTTTTCTGGCAGTTCAGTTCCAAACTGAAATGTCACTCTTGTAAAAATCAACTTGTACCACTGACATTTTTAGCATAGGCAAAGACTGGTCATCTTATCATGTCAGGTTAGATTTAGTTCATTATCAGCTTTCTACTGATTTACATTAATAACCAAGAGGATGCTTTAAACAGTTTGATATCTGATACAAGTTACATTTTTTAATGGAAATGCAGTTCTTTTGGAAGCAACAGTTGTCTTTTAGCAGCAATTTGTATGACAGCACTGATTACAGCTGTGTTGCCCAGTTGTGCATGATCACATGATCCACTCTGTGTTCAAATGTCTGCTTTACAGGTCAGTTTTTATTTTCAGTTTGGGATATAGCTGCTAAAAGAATAAGAACTACAATGAAAATTGAAACAATGTATGAAATGTATCATCTAACAACTTCAGATTTTATGATGCAGACATCATGATAACGTTGAAATTCAGGTGGTACAAGTCTGTTGAAAAAAACTCAAACTATTTCCTTTACCTTGAAAAAGAGAAATTGCATACACAAAACATTGAGAGTTAATTATGAAGATGGAACGAACGAGGGCAATAGGTCAAAGAGATATTAAATCACCAGAAAGATTTTGAGAAGAATTATGCAAAAGCAAAATTAACAATAGTTTACAAACTCAGTACCACTTTTTTGTACCATTTTTTTAATTATGTCTTTTAGATTTTGAAAGAAGCTCATATGTGAAGGTAGGTTAACTTTGAGAAATGTGTTTTTTTTTCTCAGAATTTCAGTCTCAGGGAATCATTACTTGCATTCCAAAGGAAGACAAAGACATAAAATGCATTAAAGATTGTAGACCAATTTCACTACTTGAAATATTACTAGATTGGATTTAGCATCAATTGCTTCTAGGGTAATGAAAGTCCTCCATTTATTATTAGTGACAGTCAGAATGTTATCTGAATGACCTGATACAGTATCTTGAGGGAAAAAATGAATCGGGTCATCTCCTACAGATAGACTTCAAGAAAGCTTTTGACTTGGTTGAATGTGACTTAATGGAAAATGCCCTGAAATCTTTTAACTTTGGGGAATCTATTTGTCAGTAGTTCACAGTATTCTGCAATAAATCAAAAAGTTGTATCATTAATAATGGACATTTAATCCCCAAGTTTTAATCTGTATAGAAGTTGTCACCTGGGACACCCTTTAGCATGCTACTTATTTATAATATGAATTGAACTTCTGCAGTAAAACCAAAAAAGAAAACAAATATCACAGGCATTTTCTATAATGAAATGGAGTTCAAATTAGGGCAGTATGCTGATAATGCTTTTTTAAAATTGATGGCTCTCCTTTGTCCTTGAAGACAACCATACAGATTTTAAATGCCTTTGCCTTAGTATCAGGTCTGTACTGCAATGTTTTTAAATCAAAATCTATTTGGGTCAGAAATACATAATTTACTGGTGAAAAAATATGTCCAGAAATTGGTATTAACTGGTCATTATCCAGTTTTAGATTACTGGAAGTAGATTTGTCATGGAATTTGGAAGATATGGTAGAACTTAATTATTCAACAAAGTTTAAGGAAGTAAAGAATTTGCTTGGCATGTGGAGCAGAATAAATTTATTCCTTGTTGGAAAAATTACTTTGATAAAATCTTTGATTTTGCTAAAACATGTTCAGCTTTTTGCTGCTCTACCAAGTCTTTCACCCCATTTAGAAAAGGAACTGAATACATTATTTTTCAGGTTCATTTGGGGTGGCAAAACCGAGACAATAATAAAAAGATATTCTTATAGCTTCCTTTAAGGATGAGGGATTCAGTATGATTCACTTGTACTCATTTGTGTGTTATGTATATTTAATTTGCATTGTTTGTTTGTTATTTTTATTCTAATTGTTTTATTTTCATGATATGCTGTTGGCTGTGTAAAGTTGTACTTTGTAGCTGACCTAGTTGAAAATTAGGTCTGTTGTGTACCTGATCAAAATCATTGATTTTGTTTAATTCTGTAAACAACTAATACATAGGTAATGTTTTCTCTATGAGTATGGGTTTAATATTAGGATCATTATTAATAGAAGTAAACATATTTTTCTGGACTGAATCAGGACATCATGTTTACTATTTTCTTTGTTATCATTTTAATATTAGACCTGCTAATTATGACTAAGATTTTATCTTGTAAACATTTGGAACCTTCTAGAATGAAATTTTCCATTTGGTAATATTTATTTATAGAAAATGCTAATTGTAACCTAGGTCAGGTAGAGGAGTATAAAATCTTGTTTGTTGGAAAAATTATTCATTCATGATGTAAGATCTGAGCAGAATCAGTTGTATTATTGTTGTTTTCTAGCATTTTGTTTGGGCTGGAATTTATTTATTCAAATTATTTAATTCAAGTTATTCTTCTCTGGAAATACAAAGAGCTAAAAAAATAACATTCTTGGAAATAGAAACTTGGATTTATAGTGAAATTCAAATAAGGATAGATTCTTGGATTGTATTATTGTGATTAAAGAAAAGACTGTTTTCACATTACTATGACACAGGGCACCACAGGCACATCAACACTCCAGCATTGGATTATTTATTTTATAATACCATGAAAGTTTTTTCAGAACTTTAATCATTAGGACTTGTGTCAGAAATTCTAGGATTATTTGGGATTTACTTTGTAATACCATACGTTCTTTTTACATTTTCACTTTGTATTGTAGGGAAATAAATTATTTGGTGAAGTTCACTAAGCTTGTTGCTTTTCATTCTTTTCTGTTAATTATTTTAAGAGCATAGGCTACTAAAAGAAAATTGGGCACTTGTCCTTGGAATACAGATTTCTCTAAAATATTTTAGAAAACTTTTATTTTTTAAATTTAAATTCACCTTGTTTTGGAATTTTCTAAGTCCCAGGTATTATTTCACATTTTAGAAATTTTTAGTGAAACCAACAAGCTTTTACAGTACAGTATCACCTAAAGTAGAGATATTTCTTTTGAATCCTACCCAGGAAGGTTTAGAATTTTTAAAATGGAATTAACAGCTGGAAAGGTTTGGAATTAGAGTTAAGACAGGTTCAGTTTTAAATATAAATGATGCAAACACAGAGAAAAGGAAGAAATGGAATTTCAGTTTAGATTAAAAGAATTAGAGCTGGCACATGGAAAGCAATCAACCACTTTTGATGTTATCAGAAATATTAAGTTAGTACCCCCCCCCCCTTTTTTGCAGGAAAAAAGAAATACAGTTCACCAATATTTTCTTCATTTTGAGAAAATTGCAGAAAGTCTGGGATGGCCAAGACAGTGCTGGGCTTTATTATTACAAAGTGTATCTATTGGCAGAGCTCATGATATTTACATTTCACTATCAGTACTGCTAGATCTGTTAAATATTTGTCTACCTGTGTATTTTCTGCATTAATACATTGACTCCATTCTTTAGATTGATAACTAATCTACTTCCGTTAAAAGTGCATATACTTGGCTTTAATAAGTCTCCCCCCACCGATTAAATATGAACAAGTGCCTACCTTTGACTTGGTTATATCCACTAAAGGAATTTTATTAGGATAGCAAATGTAAAATTTTACACATGAGATTTCCTAGAATAAACAAATTAAACACAAACCGTGGCCTTGCTGTTTCCATACCAACTTGAATTTTGCACATTCAGCTCAATACTTGCGTGTATTTCAGCAGGAAAATGACATTAGTTCATGTTATGTTTAGTTTCCAGACCGTATAATGATGTTTTTATTTTTGTTTTGCATGGACCATAACAACAACTGATATACATAAAGTACATGTACCTAAAATTGCAGTCTGAGAGAACAAGATACATTGGTTTTAAAGAGAGGCACCCTCCTCATTTATTGTCACACACCGAGTGCATGTATTCACACAATAAATATGTTTTAAAATCATTTTGGTGTATTTAATTAATGTTTTGTGAACATTTAAAAGAAAGTCACAAATAATGGCAATCTAGCATAGTCTATCCTTTATGCAGTGATAAAAGAGATGTTTGTTTTGCAAACATGCATAACTTGCATATTTTCAAGCTTATTTTGCTGACACATTTCCATGTAAGCTGAATAACATTTAGGAAATAATAAAAGCCTGGAAGAAGGGAGGTTGGTGTATCCATGGGACAAGGTTTGAACTTGAAATTTTTAAGTTTTCTTGTTGACTACCATTATATATTGTTATGACAGATTGCAGAAGATGAGATCACATGCTTAACCTGACCCCCCAGAACCTCATGTACTGAAACCCATGTGATTATGACCATTCATTCAGATGGACTAGCAATAGCAAGATTTTTCAATATGAATGGACCTATTGGTCAGTTTATCTGCAGGTCATGCACTTTTTTAAGTTTTACCTATTCATTTTGGGGGGTGGGGTGTTTTCTTATATGTGAATGGGATTATATGGGAGTATATATGGTACATATGCAATACTGTTGTAATACATATTGTATAGAGGTTAATTATCTTGCTGCACATAAATATGCATGAGTGATTTCGATATCTTTGGCTAATAATTAATTACATCCTCAATATTTTGGACTCAAACTTCATCTACGCTAATGAAAATTGGTATATGGATGCATCTCAACAAGAGTAAAACAATTATAATTTTTAAGCTTGAGTGACTTGTGTATTTTTCAGCAATTCATTCTTTATACCCTCACTATCTTGGACCCTATTTTACCAGCTTTTTTGAAAATTGTAAAGTGTATACATCTCAGAGTAACTCAGCTATAAAATCAGGTCACCAAGGCCTAATTTTTATGTTTGAGTGACCCATATGTTTTCAGCTATTCATTCGTAATACTCCAATACCTTAAACAATTTTACTAGCACTCCTGAAATATTTGTATGCTTCTCAACAAGGGTAAATTAATTATACCAAAAAGCTACAACATTGTGTCCTAATTTTACACTTGAAAGATGTTTGTATTTTCAGCCATTTCTATACTATACCCTGTGTATCTTTAACCCTGACTAATCAACTTTTGTTTTGACACTACACTGATGAAACTTTGTTCTTTGTTGATGTTTCTTAATGAAAGTTATAACATTTCCTTTCTCCACATGTAATAACGAGGTGATGTGGCATGTAATTTGCCAATCTTCTTACCACTGAGGTGACTTTGCTTCTGATCAGATTCTGATGGACTTGTTTATTAACGTTATATCAATAAGCTTTCATACAAATTTGGTTATGTGCAAGATCTCTGCATAATAATAAGGTAATCTTGCATCACATTGGCTGAGTTTTTTTCCATTTAAGAGTCAATATTTACAATTAGATTTTGATAAAACATAAATTGGTTTTATTAAGTATTCACAGATCTTGTTCATAGTTGATCTTGTCTGAGATGTTGATGATATAACGCTGTTCAATTACATGTAGATCCAAAACTGAACTACATGTAGTAATATATTCTTATTCTCAGAGTTCTTAAAGCTCAGTTATGCAGATTTGTATCAAACTTACATATGATCAGTTTAGTTTGTAATAAACATTCCTTTATAATAATAATAAGAGAATCTCGTGTTTCAGTGGCTACACTTTTACCAATTTTGAGGCAATATTGGTATTTATTGCCAACTTTTGATTTAATTAGGGATGCAGACTTTCATTATAAAGACCATATACAAATTCAAAATTATACTTGTAGATCCAGGTGAGCCATGTAAAGTGCACTGACCTGTCTAGCACGGGAAGAACTGACAGAGAGCTTTGTCAATTTTTTTCAACATATAAAGCAATATATTATAAATGTAGATGTTGATGAACTAATGAGCAGAGGAGCATAATTAATGAGTTATTTTGTCAGTCTTTTAAAATGTATTAAAGTCATAAATAAATGACTCAAAATCTACTATTATTTCATTCCAGCTAATACAGTTTGGCTTTACCAGGTCCAGTTTTGTGGAGTATGTTCATCGAACAGGAGTGGCACTGAAACATTTGTACCTAATGGAATGGCAATCAACATACGAGACCATGCCCTACCCTTCTTCTTCAGGGCCATATGCAGTGTATAATATTGATTCACTGGAGAAACATATTCAATTTGTTTTTGACATAGTAAGTAAAAAGTGAATATCTTTATTCTCATAGTTATAAGTCATAGATTATTGTGTAAGCCAGCAAAAAAATAACCCTCAGAAAATTCATGATTGAATATCACATGCTCTGATATCACAATGAAAGTTGTGCTAGTTGAACACAATTTGTATTGCCCTTGTATTTGTTATAATTAGACCCCCACATCCTCATTTCTTGACCCAGTTCAATTGTGCATAGCATCATAATTTTTATCTAGAAATTTTTTCGTAACAGTTAAGATGCACATCATTCAGCAGTTGGGATTGAATAGACTTTGGTTAAACTAAGTTGGTATTAAATTTTAGAACAACAATTATTATTGGGGCCCCGAGTGGCCAAGTGGTCTAAAGCGCTTTCCATTACGGATCACTGCCATCTCACCTCTGTCTGCGTGGGTTCAAGTCTAGGATTCGGCAAATGTGGATATGTGAGAAAGCTTGCCAGTAGCTTCTCATGGGTCGGTGGTTCTTTCCGGGGATTTCCCGGTTTCTTCCTCCACCAT